>PYAF01000602.1:3063238-3079088 GCA_007407185.1 Glycine tomentella
AAGGTTTAAATAAGTTTTTAGTACATATAAAATTATCTTTTCTTTTTTCATTTTGGTCAACTTAAAATTAGTTTTTACGTATTCTTTATTTTTTTTGTTTCATTTGTAGTATTTCATGTCAAAATTATGTACTAAGTATATTTAATTCAGTTGGTTTTGTAATATGTGTAAGTTTTAAACTAAACTTGAGTTTAATTCCTACAAATAATAAAAATGTCAAAAAATAATATATAGCATTTTTTATAGAATTTTTTTAGATGAAAGAGATAATGTTCCAATCTAAGACTCAAATAACACTTTCATAATTAGTTATATTTATCTCACTTTAAGAATATAAGTACACTTGCGAGCATGTTACTTGTAAGATACAAGACCCCTTTCTTACACTATTCAACCAACCACTTCAGGTTTTACTAAATGACAACATAATTAGCAGGGATTGAACCACTACAAGATTGATATTTTTCAAATAATAAATACTAAAATAAAAATATTTTAATATAAGAGAGATTTATATAAAATAATTATAATTTTGTAAGGATTAAAATAGTATATAAGAAACTAAAACCAACAAAAAAACACTTTAAAACTGACTAAATTAAGGGGGGAAAAGAAGAAAAAACATATTTTATAAGTACTAAAAATTTATATCAAAATCAACATTTAAAACTTAATTTAACTTGGGATAATTTTATCATAATGAATTAATAAATCAAGTAATCATTTTTACGTTCTTTAAAGATTATTCAAGAAACTAATAGTATCAATTTATTTGATGCATACTAATAGTATCAAATACACATATAATGTAGAATAAGTGGATTAAAATTATAGTTTTGTAGTATTTCTTAAAAAATATTATAATAATTTTACTAGTATTAATAAAAAAATATTAAATAAAACTAATGTACTTGTATCTCAGAAACTCAAAAAAAAAAAATTACATTTTCATTTTGTAATTAGGAAAATTCACCAATATCCATCATGTATATTAAGTTAGAGTTCACTCTTTTGAAAGTGACTAAAACATTGTTTATTACCCCTTAAAGAACAAAAAATCATCTCTTATTTAAATTTTATAATTTTTAAATTAACTATGCTCATATTTTTAATAATTTTAAACAGTCTTTTGAAATTTATATTTTTCAAATTTTACTCAATTGTATTAACACATTATTAAATTTTAAATATTTTCTGATTAATTTATTTATTTATAATTTGTATTTCTATAGTTATTATATATTTTTAGTAAGCCTATAAAGCGTGAAATATTTGGAGAGTATATAATTTTTTGTTTTTAGTTTCTATTTTTTTTTAATAAGGGAACTTCAATATATTTCTTCTTCCTTTCTTCTTTTATCACTAAATCAATCTTAAATAACATACGATAAAAATTCATGTTGGTTAAAATGATCAAGATAATTTAAACCTTTTATTTTTTGTGTTAAATTGATTTATTTATTGCTGTAGATTTTTTTGTTAATTTAATTTAAGTTTTATTTTCTAATCATGTGAAATGTCAAACTCCATATGTAATCGTTTCTTTTTCGTGGCAATGTGCATTTCGTGTCACATTTCATATAGTGATCAAGCGTTGATTAAGACAAGTACATTGATTGGGCCACCATTAGAACTTTGAAACATTAGTATATAGTAATGGACACATAACTTCCAACATTATTAAGACAAGTGTCGATAAAGACAAGAACTCCACTTTTAGGAAATATTTTTCTATCATTCTTGATCCTGAATTACGTAAATAATTACTTGTAGCTGGAAAAAAATTATGACTAATTAATTAATGTAAACAATTAAAGAGAAAGTATATGAGAAAACATACATACTAAATTGGTAAATACAACTGTTAATTTAATAAGAGATTCCAATATATAGTTGTGTCCTTAATTAATGAATTAATTAATTATATATGTTCCTTGACATAGGTCCGTATATAGTGCTCTGATCTGACTTCAGATAGAAACTAAATTCATGGCTATAATATCCATTCGTCATGAACGAGTTAAAAGTTAATATTTTTGCTTGGACCATTCATGTATTCATTGCAACTCCGGGATTGGAGAAAATCACTCTAGAACTTTGAATAAATATGAAGATTCTCAGTCGTTATCCAATGAACCATGTTTTATTTATACTATGGAATATGGGAAGCGACTATGTATACCCGAATGAAGGTTGTGACAACAAATGCATTGCATGCCTTATATGAAGAGGTTGTTGGAGATAATAAATGAACTAAAATTTTTAGTCGGTCGAGGCCAAGCTGTCAATGAAATCCATATTTTCCACAATCAGATCGACAATAACTTGATAAGAAAAAAAATAAAGCTCAGATGTTTTATATATATTATATATTATAGACCCAAATTATTTTTCTTTTTTCTTTTTAAAGTTACTATTTCGAGTGAATATTATCTATGTGTTATTTCTTCTAAAAAAATATCTACGTGTTATCAGTTATCACAAGTATAACAATTTCACGGATAAGTTATATTAACCAAGTGGGATGGAAATTGGGGTAGGCTTACTTACATTGAGTCATAGACTATTAATCCTTTCTCTATTCATCTTTAGGGAAATGACCCCGCCTCATATTAACCCTTATGGGGAGGGGTTAGCTTAGTGACAGAGATGATTAATAATCCTTTCTCTATCCATCTTCATGTCATTGGTTCATATCTTGGAAAGTTTTGAAATGAAAATTGCATGTTTAATTTGGATAGATTAAGATTTGATTAATCTCAGCCCATGTTAATAAGTGTTTAGTGTAGTTGTTTTAGTTTATTTTAGTTTTTGTTTTAGGTTGTTTTTGCTTGACGACAATCAAACTTTTTAGTTTTGGAGAATTTGATAATTGCTTAAAATATTTAATTTGTGAGTTATTTAAGAGGCGATTTTCTCAATTTAATTTTGTTTTGTAAAATCTTAAATTTATAGTTAGTTATCTTATTTGTAGTGTCATCTTAGTATTTTTAATCTTTCTTGTAGGAATGGCGGTTGAAGTTGGAAAGAGAATTGAAACAAAAACTTAAGGTGCTTAAGGAAGCCTTGCTAAGCCAAAATCACGGGATAAACAAAAATTGAAAGATAGGTAACAAAAGATTCAAGTCTGACTATGCAAGATTTGGTGGCTAAGCTTTTGTATCGTGATTCTATCAAAATTCTTATCAATAAATTATAGGACCAAAATTACTCACCTTTTTTCAAAACAAATTACAAACTAAAGTCCAATTTTTTTTAATTTTTTTTAAAAGATTGATATATTTAATTATAAGGATAACAAAACTCCAGTTTCTCTAGCACCCCATGGTTGCAGTTTTTCACCTTTCATACCTCAGAATTGAATTGCACTAAACAATATGGAATGGTAAGGATAAGAATAATGGGACTAGTCATACATCAAATGCATGTTTTTTTCTTAATCAGCAAAAAGTGTTACTAATAATGGTACCAGACCTACCTATATAATTACATCAAATGCATGTAACTTAGTAATATTTAACAACGATTTCGGGATTCTTTTGCATATGTCTAACACAAGATGCACTGTTCTTTTTCTGTGGGGCAGAAAAACTCCAGTGGAATGGCCTACACCCTTTGCTTTGACATGAGTTGCACATCGCGAAAATCAAAAGCAATATATTAAAGTAACTAAAGTGTAAAGACGAAAATTATAGCGAATGCAATGAAGGAAACAACAAAATTATCTGGAAATCGTCCTTGTAGCATTTTTTTTTTTTTTTATCTCTCTGAGAAACATTTGAGAGGCACAAACTTGTTGCAAACTTTTCGAGTTAAGGGTCCGAAACTAGCTTTTAACCAAGTTGTTATATTATGATGTAACCTTTGTGATTGTGAAACTTTGTAAGAGTGCTCATGACTCTTTTAGCACGATGCTTTTCTTGTACTAATTAAAAGCCAGCTTAAATGAGATGCTTCTTTGTTATCTAACACAAAAGCACAAGAACAATGTCATCCTCACTGGATTGACAATTGATATGTTTAATTTTTCTGGTTTAAGTTTGAGACTATACTCTTTTATTCACGATTTCTTTCCTATGTGCTATATATTTTGCAGAAATTATATTGAATTTTGTTAACATGTGCCTTAAAGGGTTATATTTAAAAAATCAATAGATATTTTATTATTATTGAAAATCACCATCAGAAATGTATGAAACATTATTGAGTGTATTTATATATAACAATTCTTAACAAAAAATATTGTCTCTTCTTCCCCAATTAAAGCATGCAATGTTAGCTGATGCTTTTGGGACTTTTTTCCTTATAAATTAGTTTTTCCCTCTGTTTTGTCCTGTTTTCCTACTAATAAAACAAAATATGTATTGTCTGTAAATAGTTTATGTACTAATAGTGTATTTTTTTACAATATTATTTAATCACAAACTGATTACAAAAAATTTAAGCATATATATTAATGACAATCAATAATAATTTTCGTCACTAAATTGAGGTAATTAAATTACAATGACAAAATTATAAAAATTACATATATTTTATTGTATGATAAGTTTATTAATTTTTATAATAATTATTTTAAAAAATCATAACAATAATAATTTTTAATTGATTAATAACATAAAACTTTTTATAGTAACAATAACAATCCACAGTCATAAAACTCCCTCTCTCTCTATATATTAAGAGAGAGAAATATAAATAGAGAGAGAGAGAGAGAGATAAAGTAATAATATTGGTTATATATATAGTTGAATTTCAGATACAGTTAATTAATTATGAGTATTTACAACATAACATTTTTTAATATTTAGAATTTACCGAAAGTATGTAGTGTCTTTTGCACCTGCATGTGTATCCATATCCATGCATCTAGCTAGCTGTCACTGATCTTTATTTTTAATGGAAGTGACCATCGTGTTGGGAATGCTCCTTTTAGCGGCTTGTGTCTCAATAAAGGTTTGAGTTTGATCGCCCAGAAAGAAAGTAAAAAACATGCGTCGGTGATTTTTTTTTCCTCCGTCACCACGTTGATTCTTACATTGTATATAGCTAGAAGTTCATAAAAGAAAGAGTCTTATCACCCTAAAATTTTGTAAAATTACATAAATATTTCTTATTTTTTTCAATCATTACAGCAATCTTTTCGAAAAATGTTAATATAACAGACACGAAGTGTCAGTACAATCAATATTTTTAAGCATTAAAAAATAAGTAAATGACACTATTTGATCTCGTCCCATTACCACTCCTACTCAATTTTTTTTTTTGTTAGCAAAATTTTAAAGGAAGAATACGAGTATCTCAATCTAAGGAATAAAAAGCTTTTGAATTTCTAAAATGAAAAATAAGAATCCAACTGTATAGTTTAATAAATATGAAACCTTTTCTTACTTTCTTCAACTAATTCCTTGAATTTACTTGAATCATTTTCTTATAATTCTATATTCTCTTATAATATTATTCTTCCAATCCATCTGATACTTTATAAAAAGTCTTAAACAAAAAAGTAATATATTTGATTTTTAATTTTTTATTATTTAATTAATAATAAAATATTATGAGAAAATTTCATTATACAGTTATTCCATTTTAAAAATCATAGCTCAGAAGGCCACCAAAAAAAAAATAGCTCAGAGTATTGTGTGACATATGCATTTTCCTCCAAGTTTCGTATGAAACAAGACCATAAAACATTGCTAGAATTACAAACTATGCTGATATAAATGATTCGAATCAATTCTGAAATAGAATATTTTTTTACAACGATGACAATGATATTTAAATGCATGGCATAATTCAAATTATTTAAATTCCATTACTAACTCAATCATAGTGGCTTAACCCTAAACTAAATTAATCCAACTAGGCAAATTTTTGTTAATTTTAGATTTTGGACAGCAACCGAAAAGAACGGAGATCCAAGTCCAACAACGCATTTCAGATTTAACAAATATCAAATCACCGTATCCGGAAAAGGCCACGTGTCAGTGGACAGGTTGTGATATTTGACTTGTTTCTTTTTCCGAAATAGAAAATGGAACATGGCACGTTGCTTAATAATGAGACAATTCGTACAGTTACCTAAATTTTCAGGACGCCCCTTCCTCCTTCTATAGCGATCCACATGCCAACGTTTGCTTGCTCACAATCACTCGCAGTACGGAAAAAACCGTATTCTCATTTTGTCAAAAAAGGTCATTTAATAAAATAGTAATAATAACAATAATCTATCATTATCAATTACTTGGCCTGCTGATTTTTATTTGTGATTTTACAAAAGTATATTGTATTGTATTTTGTAAAAAGAGAAAGTTTATTTTTAAGGATTAAAAATAAGCATAATTATATTTGGAATGGCTAAAATAACATCTAACTCACTAGTTAGTAATTCATTAAGTAAAGGATCAATTAGATTAAAATTTGATATTGAGAGGCAAACTAAAGACGCTGTACTGTTATTATAAGAAGAAATTATCGAATGCCAACATGGCTGGCTCAACATTACATTGTAAAAAATTACTACATAAACATATGTTGATTTTTTGTAATTTTAGATTCTTTTAATATATATATATATATATATATATATATATATATATTTTTTTTAACATAATAAGCTTTCCTTTTTCAATCATGTTTTTGAGATTTTGTTTAAAAGATTTAAACTAATATAACTTTGAATCAATAATATGTTGATAAATGTATACAATTTATAAATAAAGAGATTAATTTTTATGTATTGTTAGTACATATAAATTTTTTCATTATTAGTTAATTAAAAATAATTTTTATCATGATTTTTAGGGTAATTATTTTTTAAAAATTAATAAACTCGCCATTCATAATAATTTTTTATTTAATGTTTGTGTAGAAATATTTTATATTATTTGTACATAAGTTACCTAATTTAATTATATATATATATTACAATATATAATATAAAAAATATTTTTAATTCAATGATTTTTATATTATTTTTCTTGTTCAATATATACAAAAATCAATCAACATGCTATGTATTTGTTGAATATTGGACAGAAATTCAAGTAAAGACTTATTTTTTTTATATAATAAATAGTCATAAAAGTTAAATGTGAACAATTTTTTAAAGTTAAATGTAATAAAGTTTTAAATTATTTAAATGAGATGTATGACTGCTTGTAAAGAAAAGAAAAGAGGCAACAAAGCGAAGAAGGGATGCGAGAGGAGAGAGCCGCCACGTTGGATTCGGAAAGGGCGCGCGAGAAAGAAGCAAAGCAAAGCAGTTAATGGCAGTTAGAGCGGTGGTAAGTTGGTTACACGTGGTTACTCATTCCCCTGATTAACTTAACCATGGTTAACCCAACCTCTCCTTCTCCCATGTACGTGCCTCGCTATTTAAACCCCTTTCTCTCTAGCACCATATCCATTTCCTCCTTCTTCTTCTTCTCTTCTCCCTCTGACTACACACAACTATAAAAACCAACAACAGCGTAGAGAGTACTGTGTGTTCAGAAACTGCGAAAACGCACGCAGAGAAAGTACAAGCAGAAGAAGAAGAAGCACAATGAAGGTGCTCTCTCCAAAATTGTTCACTCTCGCCATTCTGCTCGCGGCGGCGCTGGTTTTAGCTTCCGCCAACGCAGTCAGTGACAATGAGATGCAGAAACATGAAGCCACGGAATCAAGGTATCTTCGCAAACAGAGCAAAAAAAAAAAAAAAACAAAAGAAAAAAGCTTAACCTTCAAGCTTCTAGCTTCTAGCTTGATTGCAAATTCTCTGAATTTTTATTTTTTTTATAATTTGAAATTTTCTGTTTTATATTTTTTGTTTCGTAATGAACAGGGACGTGGTTGAAGAGAAGTTGCGAGTGCAGAGCTTGAAGAATTCGTCAATGGCAGAAAGGTTAGTGTTTTCTGCTACAGCATGGTGCTTATAATCTGGCTGTCCACGTGGAATTGAGATATAATACCCGTTGGATTAGTTGAGCTGTGTTTTGAGCTCGGAGGGGAACTAATCTGTGCCTTTCGATGAGATCCGATCTGAAAAATCTGAGCCACTGATTAATTCTACTATCTTATCTTAGGAGCTTATTTTTTCGATTACATTTCTTGAGCGGTGTCATTTAAACTGTTGTGCTCTTTGTAGAGTGTAGTTAATCGTTTTTAGTTTACAAATTTTCAGGTCAGGGGGTGCTTTGAATGAACATGCAGTTGATAATCCAGAGGAGATTGCTTCCATGGTTGATGAGTAAGATTTCTCTCTCTTTCTCTTTTTCCTCTGTTTCTGTGTATTAAATTAATTTTTATTATATAAATTTTTGCTTTTGTTTTCTAGTGATATTATTGGTTACTATAGTATCTCATCTCATGATAGGTCATGTGCTTAGTAGATTAGTTTATCTGTTTAAGGTCTCTTTTAAATTTTATTAGACTCAGAAGAATCCTCACATGCATGATCATTTAACTGAATATAAGGATCAGCATAGATTCAGCACGGCAAACCCACTTGGCTTTTAGTATTAACTAATGTAGTAATAATTATTGAGATGCATGACCAAAAGAAGGAAAATACCCTTGATTATTAATTTCTTACGAATCCTCCTTTTGGAATAATATTGGATAACCTTTTTATTCTTTTTTGGAGAATTTTGCCTTTATGAAAACTCTGTCTAAATGGTTAATCTAGCTATGTGTTAATTGAAAGCTACTAGCTATATGTGATTTTCCATTGTTGGGCTTACCCCAAAATTTATGCCTATTTTTATACAAGGGTGATATATATCCACATCAAAACAATGCTAAGGGAATTTAGAGCAAATTTCCTTGTTGGAACAAATATCACCTTTGGAAAATAACATCTAAAAAATTCTAAACTAATAATTGTTTGGGAAGGACCTACCATTTTTTAAAGTTTTGATATGTTATAGTACTCGAGAAATATTTTTCTTTAATCTTAAGGTATATTCCCTGCCCAGAAACCAATAACTAATCCAAGTTTTAGTATTTTGACTTAAAGAGTAGTGCACAATATTAACTGAACTATACCAGAAGATAAATGTATAGTTTTATACACGACGATGTTAGTATCATGTGTAAGAAAACTAGAAAAATAATAGTATTTGGTTCTCTGATTAATGATCCCTTATTCTTTGATGCCTTCCACACTCTGACGTATTTAGCAGGATTGTTATTCCCTTTAGTCACGGTATCATTAGTTTTAAAATTCTCCCTCTCTTTTTTTTCTTCCTAATTAATAAATGTAGTTCTTGCTTTAATTAAGTCTTCACGTTCTGAAGTTCCCTTACTCGGTTCTATGGAATCAACCACCATGTTCTTTGCAGATGAGATCTCTTAGAAATTGAAGCGTTCATATTCTATTTGCCAGCTTAACCACATGCTAGTGTCGCGAGATCCGACCATCTCGCTCATGATAATTTTCTTGTCTTTATCTTTTATTTTCCTTATCCGAAAATAGTTTTTCCAAGTACAAAACACCTTTCTGTACCTAAAATCCAAGTTTCGTGACTAATTAATGACTTCAATAAGTCATTGTGTCTTATGTATACCTGTCATTTAACTTCCTCTTCACATTTGTAGACTAGTGGTCCCCTTAATTGCTTCTCTAATCACATTCATTGGTAGAACAGTAGATGAAAGTTACTTAATTTCTTCTAATTATTACTTTGGTAAACAAAACTATTTTAATTATAAGCTAGGATATATATACATTGTCTAAGTTATAAATATAGTAGAAATTAATTAATATATGACCTAAACAGGAAGCTCTTGATTGTGAGAGTAATGCTGGTCTTTTTACTATTCAGTCCTCATATTTTTATGCTATTAGATCTGATTAAACTTATATACTACTATATTGCATTGCATGCATAGTTTTTAACAAATTAAAAGGGTTTTCAATGCTTGATGAAAATCAAAATCATGAGATCAGTCACTCTCCATTCTCCAATTGCCTCGGATAAAATAATTGCATCATCATCCATTCCACATGATTAATTGGTCCTACGTACAGTTCGATATCAGTAGATAAAGACCTTTTTTCTGTGTATTACTGATTTGCCTTTTGCCATCTTTATATCTCTCTGCCAATAGAACCAAATATATATCCAAAGTTGAATTCAGAGTGTGTTAGCTAGGAACTTATGCAGTAGCCACACTCCCACATTATCTTCCAACAGGGTGGGGCAATGCACATGAATGGTTCCTCCCTCCAGCCTGTCTGCAAGAAATAGCTCCAAATTGCAGATCAGATCTGGTTCCACCGTAACACTTTTCTAGTCATAGTTGTATTTTGGCCCATCTAGCTAGCAGCTGCTGCTGTCTGACACATTATGCTATTCAAAATGAGACCCCCATGAGCTTATTAAATGACCATGAATCAGGATCCTATTAATAATAATAACGCTTTTCACACCACCGACACCCCAAAAAGTACTAAGCAGAAACTAGATCTTGGCATTTATTTCCTAGCAGAGATAAATTATGCTAGATTCCAACCCCCGATTCTCCGTATGCACCGTATCATTCTATCCGTATAGACCCACATGACCCACCCACTAGTCTCATCTCATCTCAGCCATGCAGGCACATCAATGATATTAATTCATAACCACTTGCATACTTATTAATTAATTAAACTGTTAATTATTTATTGAGTTCATTTTTCAATTCATTTTCTCATGACATCATTTAATTAGACACTATCGTGTCACTGAAATAGCTAATCAACTTTAATTAGTATTTTAGTTTTTTTATACTAACCATAATTGGTTGCAAATCTTATACTACATGCAGTTTTAATTTACAGTAGACAATGACAAGGGCTGAGAAATGTAATTTAGGACATTCCAATAGTTCAAACACCTATTTCATATTCACTGTTTCCTTTTGTTTTCATCTTTTTCTAAATTCATATTAACTATTATTTATATGTTTTCCTCTCTTTCTCTCTATATATACTAGTTTGCAATGTCCATGAATTGTTTTTCATTTAAGGACATATAGATGTACTTAATTAACATAGCCATATTGATCATGATCAAATTATCTAATGATACAAAACAAGAAAAGCAAAAAAAGAATCGATGCAAACTCCCAGCAGGTCAAAAGTCAATTCTATTAATTTGCTTGTTGGTGTTTTTTTTTTTTTTATTCAAACTCCCATCGAAAATAGATTACTTTTTTTTTTACAAGGTTTGATTTTTTTTGAGAGTTAGTAGGATTGATTAAGTGGCAGATAATTTAGTAGTTTGTAGCAAAAGATCTTAAAAATTAACCTTATTGCTGTTATTTTATAGTTGAAAAAATAATAATAAGGAAATAGAAGTCTAAGAAATTAATCAATGCGACACATTGAAGTCTCGTTTGCATGATCTATAAACAAGTTTTTTTTTTAAACGTATTTTTTAATTTATTATAAATTTACCCAAAACAGGAGCATACGCAATTACACAGCTCGAAGGAACCTGAACTTCTTCTCATGCGGGACCGGGAACCCAATCGATGACTGCTGGCGGTGCGACAAGCGGTGGTACGCCCGCCGCAAGCGCCTAGCCAACTGCGGCATCGGATTCGGCCGCAACGCCATCGGCGGCCGCGACGGGCGCTACTACGTGGTGTCGAACCCTAACGACGACGACCCAGTAAACCCCAAACCCGGCACCCTCCGCCACGCCGTGATCCAGGACCGCCCCCTCTGGATCGTGTTCAAGCGCGACATGGTCATAACCCTAAAGCAAGAACTCATCATGAACAGCTTCAAGACCATCGACGGCCGCGGCGTGAACGTCCACATCGCTTACGGTGCGTGCATCACCATACAGTTCGTGACCAACGTTATCATCCACGGGTTGCATATTCACGACTGCAAGGTGACTGGTAACGCCATGGTTCGGAGCTCTCCCTCGCATTATGGGTGGAGGACTCTTGCTGATGGCGATGGGATCTCCATCTTTGGCTCGAGTCACATTTGGATTGATCATAACTCGCTGTCGAGTTGCTCTGATGGGCTTGTGGATGCTGTTATGGGGTCCACTGCTATTACTATTTCCAACAACTACTTCACCCACCACAACGAGGTATATAAGTACTATAACATTGGTTAATTCATTCTCAATTCTTAGCTTTTAATTACAATGTTTCTTTATGATATCGTTATGTTGAGTTTGTTTTGATCGGGATCTACATTGTGTAGGTTATGCTACTGGGTCACAGTGACTCTTATGTCCGTGACAAGCAGATGCAAGTAACCATTGCTTACAACCATTTTGGGGAGGGTCTTATCCAAAGAATGCCCAGGTAACTAACATCGGTCTTTAAGGGGATTATTGAGTCTAATTTTGATTGGCTTTTACTTTAAAAAATATTGTGAACCAATTATAAACATTTGGACATAAGTAATTTTTACGAAAATTAATAATTTTATTATATGTGACGAGAATCTGAATAAAAAATACTTACATTATCAATATGTTTTTTAATTAAAATTTTATTATTAATTATTTTCCTTTTTTATTTTTTGAGAGAGGTGGGTCAGATATTAGTATTCTTGGCTATTTGATTGGTATCATGTGGCGAGCCTTGGACCAATTATTTAATGTTTTTCTGTTGGGCTTGGAGAAGCCCATTTAAAATTTCACAGGCTCCAAAATGAGGTCCATCAAACAATCCAAATTAAGGTCCATTAAAGGGAAATTTTTAACAAAAAACCAATTTTCAGCTCATACCATTGTGTCTAGCATCTTAGGACTTAGGAGTCACCTCTTTTATGGGAGAAATTATTATATAATCCTGAATGTTCATAGTCTTAGCCAATCTTCATATAACACATAATTAAATATAATTAACATCTGTTTCATAAAAATTGTCAATATCAGATGTAATGATTCAACCCTTATATAATAATGATATATTCTGTATCTTGTGTTAACAATGGATGAATGATTGATAATGCAGGTGCAGACATGGGTATTTCCACGTGGTTAACAACGACTATACCCACTGGGTAATGTATGCAATTGGAGGCAGTGCTAATCCCACAATTAACAGCCAGGGTAACAGATACCTCGCTCCTCTGAACCCTTTTGCCAAAGAGGTAACATACTTACATGTAACATTGTTACCTGTGGCAATTTATTGATCATGGTAATGAACTTTATGCTTAAAATTTGGAAATTCAATGTGGATAGGTGACAAAGAGAGTGGATACAGGGTCATCTGTATGGAAAAGTTGGAATTGGAGATCTGAAGGAGACCTTTTGCTCAATGGAGCCTTTTTCACTTCATCAGGAGCAGGAGCTGCAGCAAGCTATGCTAGAGCCTCAAGTTTGGGGGCAAAATCATCTTCTTTGGTTGGTACCATCACATCTGGAGCTGGTGTTCTTAAATGCCGCAGGGGTGTCATGTGTTAATATCAAACACACCACTACAACCAAAATAGATTAAACCCAATTGGAAAAAAACCAAAGAATACTTAAAAAAAAATGAGGCAGAGAAAAGCATAAAGGAAAGGAAGAAAGAAAAAGTTTTCATTCTTTTTCCTCTTATTATTGCGTTGTTATAAATGTACTGCTGATTGAGTTTGCACATGCAGCAACAACTGTGATCACAACCGTTGTTTGTCTTCTCACTACTAGTTAGATATATCCGGGGGGGCACTGTACATTTTATTTGAATTGTTATCAAATTGATAACAAATGATTGCTTGCTTAAAAGGCATTTCTTCCCACTTTCACAATATATTGTTCACTTGTGCGAGAGATTTCCCTGTAATTTTCCAAGGGAAACGAAATATATTCTCTCTTCCCCTTAGTTTCTTTCTGTCTTCTTCCCATGTATCCCTCTGTTGTATGGTCTTTTGAGACTTTGTCCACTAGTACACCTCAATTATGTTTATGACCTTCATTTAGTAGACGCTTTATTTCCCCCTAATGAAATGGGCAAAAAATGGAGGTAAAATGAAAAGGATTGTATTACTAAAATAGTTTGTCGTGTATTTGTTTAAATCAGAATATTATCATCTCTTTACTTATGCCTTTGTTATGTTCATGCTTTTCCATTTCAAGAATTTTTTTTTATCTTTTTTATATAAATAAAAATGATATAATTTATGACTTTAATATATATGTGTGTCATCAGTATAGAAGTTTTTATAATTTATGATAATTATTATTAAAATTGACAAACTTATCATATATATATATATATATATATAGAAATTTGTAACTATATGATAGTGTAAAAAATCTTTACACTTCCATGAAAAATGTTTCTAACACATAAGTAATTATACTCTAAAAATATAATATACCAAATATTCTAAGAGAGTTATGATTATCAATTGAAAAATTAATTAAGATTTATGTATATAATTTAATCATAATATTAGTTATTAAAATTTTAATTAATGATTATATATTTTATTTTTTTACAGTAAATTTTTATTTTAGAGACACCAAATTTAGAAGTAGTAGTTTTATGGATTAGGCCTAGGTCCCAACTTGAATCCGAGATACTCTCCCTTTAGTGCATGCTTGATTTATATTTAAAATTGTTATGACACGTATTCTAATGAAAATCTAATAGATAAAAACAAAATGAAAATAAAGATCTTACTCTTTTTTTTTTTTTTGTAAAGGTACTTTTATTTAAAAAGTAATTTTTTCCTGATTTTCAAACATGTTAATTTGTAGACCTTGATTAGATACACCCAATATTAAAGTCATATCATGGCACTCCAAAAACACCATATAACTCCTACCCTTGGGCCATTGGCCTTGAATATTAAGATGCAGCCCATTCTTATCTACTGTATATACTTTACGTATTATTGCTACATTTTTTAACTATAACTTCCAAGCAAATTAATTAGGCTAGCATTTTTTGTTGTTGACAGAATTAGACTAGCATTTTATATTAAAATTAATTCGCATGATGATTCATGGGAAGACCAAATGTACACTTAACAAACGTAACAATAGTATATAATTTTTTTTATCTATTAACTAAATAAGGGAAATGGTTAAGTGACTGGGATGTAAAATAAGAAAACAAAGATCCTTATTCCACTTTAACATTTTTTCAATTTTTATTATTTTTATTTGGGAATTTTATTTTCTACTTTTAAATTTTTAAGTCTTCTATCATTTTGTTGTAAAAAAAATTACACATTTTATCATAATTGTATATCAACTTGCTAATATCACATCTATATAAATGTCACATGTATTGATAATAAACATGGTAGAGGCTAGAAAGGTGGATGGATGAGGATAAATTGGAAAATATTTTTTTTAAAATTATATTGATTTAATATATTTGAAAAAAATTACATTTGATATATATATATATATATATATATATATATATATATCATAAAAATAGTATAATTAAGATTTTTACTTTATTAACTAAAAGAAAAACAACCATTTTACTCAACTAAAGGTGTTCAGCTTAAATAATTATATATAACAACTCATGCAATTTTTATATATATCTCTTTCCATTGCATCACATATTTATAATTTGTCCACAAATAAAATTTCTCAGCAATTAATTAATTAATAACATGCACTCAACTTTTATACTTATTCTTTATTTAATAAGTCTATAAAATATAAAATTAACTTATATGAAAACTTTAAACATGAATCTTTCTCTAAGCGTCAATTAATTTTAAATTTTATTTCTCTTATAGGAATGGCACGAATGTAAATAAAATGTAAAAGTCTATAAGAGTGTTATTAATCAATTCCCATTTGCAATGAAAGTTATATATGTATTACGTATATTACTAATTAATTAATTAATTAATTTCTATGTTTAGTGAAAATAATATATGTATTAAAAATAT
>PYAF01000602.1:3096088-3120067 GCA_007407185.1 Glycine tomentella
AATCGGACGTCCCAGTCAAAAGTTATCGCCTTCCGTAATTTTACGAAAACACCGCGAAAACCCTGCACCCCCATTTTTGGGGTCCACTGGTCATGCCCAGTTCTGGGCGTGACCAGTTGCCCCAGATTTGTAAATAGTTTGAAAGTTGCACCAAATTGGTAATTTTTTATTTAATTTGTATTATTTTGGTTCTTTTGCCGCAAAAAGTGTTGTAGTTCATTATGTTGTATATATTTTTTAATATTAATTAAAAGACATTTAAAAGTTGTTAAAATTCTTAATTGAATATCATCACTATATTTTATTGTCCTCCTTAAAAACATCTTTACAGTTTAGATTGAATATTACAATATTTATTTATATTATTTAAAAATCTTAAATTTTTATATATAAAAACAGTATTTTGAAATCCTTTCAATACTACTGTTACGACTTTATGTGCTTGTTGATTGATCAACAAGTGGGTGAAGATTGCCAAATTTGCTGATCCTGAAGAATGTGCTAGATCGTGAAATTTGGGATCAATCAAGCTGGAGATATTATTCGGTTTTACCCAAATTATGTTTTTGATGATTACTGATAGATTCTTATTTTATTTGAAGATTCACGTTAAATTTGTAATCAATATTACGAAAATGAAGAAATACACACATGCATGCATGTAAGATACAATTGAAAGTGCAGTAGTTGACTGTTAATTATGTAAATATTTTTTAGATTTAAATTATTGCATAGCGAATTGTTAGGGTAACAAGTACGAGAATGAGAGCTTAAACAGCAGAGATGCAGCAATAGTAATAAGAAACTGTGGAATAAAGGAGATCAAATCTTTTTATTTATCACTTCTTTTTTTCCTCTACATAATTTTTCTTTTGAATAGATGTTTAGTTTTTTCCTATATGCAATATTAATAAGAAACTGTGTAAAAGCATTTGCCTGACACTACTTGCCTGTATCTTTAAATTTCTGGTAACTAAGTAAAAACAATAAACCTAGGCAGTACAATCTGGGCTATTATCTTTGGATTAATTATATCAGTATGGAGTTGCATGCATTATATACGGTCTCAAAAAGTCGTCAAAGAAGACTCAATAATTTTTTGGGACTGCCAGAAAACGACTTATCACAAAATTCACAATAATATCTGGCAGCTTTTTGGGATTGTAAGAAAACTACCACAAAATTCAAAATAACTTCACTTAAATAAATAATTTGTAGAAAACCCTCAAATTCGTCAATCACCTTAAGTAGTACTCATACTCAAGATGAGGCATGCAATATAAATGGATTTGACCTTTAATTTTCAAATTTAAAGTAACTGGCAATATTATAACAGTTTATATCCACCATATGTGTAAAACTAATAGAGTTGGTCTAGTGATAAGATTTGAAAAATATACTTGAGTTATAAGTTCAAACATTAGTGTAACAATTATACACACAAAAAACATTATTCTTATAAAGTTACAATCAATCAATTAGAAATTAAATGATTAATAGTATGATTTTTAAGACAATTATTGTAAAAAATGATAGACTTAACATATATAGAGTTTATTAAATAACAATGTAAAATTGCTACAAGTGTATATGCCTGTTTTCTCATATTATATAAACTGCTATAAGTATATGCCCGTTTTCTCATATTATATATAATAAATTGTATATAAATAAAAGGAGATTGCCAAAACAGAATTGTCTAGCTGGTCTACAATAATACAACCTCTCTTTGTGTGCCAAAATCTCAATTTCGTCCACACCCTACCCTTCAAAATATTTTCAAGCTTCAGACATCAGTTACACTCAAATTGCCTGATCCTATTCTCCATCAACCATGCCAAATATTCTTGCACCCTTTTGGCCTGATCCACAAACAAAATGGCCCCTCCCACAGCTCCACACACCCTACCTACCCTTCAAAAATACGTTTTCACTTTTCATCCATTTTTCAACAGTAAACCCTTGCTACGGTTCAAATATAACATCCAAAGTCACGACCAAATCTGCATAACTGCCAATTGCTACATGTCTCTCTTTGGATCTCTCCTCCTCCTACTAGCTAGGGCATAGCGTGCTAGGTGTGGATCCATTGATCTTTTAACCAATTCGTTATGGCTGTTTCTCACTGTCCACTAGCTTTCAATAAATGAGATTTGGGAAACGACATATTCCCTCTGCTCTCAAGTTTCCGTATCAGTAAACAGTATGAG
Source organism: Glycine tomentella (assembly GCA_007407185.1). Classification (NCBI taxonomy): domain Eukaryota; kingdom Viridiplantae; phylum Streptophyta; class Magnoliopsida; order Fabales; family Fabaceae; genus Glycine; species Glycine tomentella. The sequence goes on from PYAF01000602.1 coordinate 3,098,299, forward strand.
ACTGTGAAGAAGCAAGCTATAGGAATATATAGAGCATGCAAATGTCAGAGACAATAGCAGCAGTGTGTCCACAGAACATGAGGTGATGAAGACTAAGCAAGCACAAGCTGAGACCTTACTTTTCCCTCATGTCTCTCTCTTTGTCTCTTATTTTTTTATTTTTTATACATACACTAATCTACTGATATTCGTTGGTGCTTTGCACAATAAAATTAGATTAAAAACATATATATAAGTATGTTCAATTATATTTTTAAAAATTTAATAAAATATTATTATAAAAAAAACTAATGAAACATTCAATAAAAATTATCTATAAATAGATATAAATTTTTTCGTAAAAGAGTATATTAAAGAATGAAGGATTGTTTCACAATTAATAAAAAAAGTATAAGTATTGGTTACTTTGAAATGAATATTTTATGTTATATTTTAGTATGAAATTATAACACGGTCTTTAAATTTTATTATTTAAGTGATTTTCACATTTCTCATCATAAACATAATTTATTAATATTTTTTTTTATCTTATACATCAAGTGTAAAGGTTAACATAAGACCTAGTTATTAATATATTTATTTAAGTGATATTTCTAATGTGCACACTTGATTTGATTTCTAGTTGAATATGTTAGCAACTTGTATCATGTGTGTATTTTAATATAAATTCTAGTTATAACTTGATAATGTATTCTTTAACTAAAAAATAAGTTTTTGTACATTAGTCAACCTTATAAACATTTGCTCACATACATACACTTGATATAAAACAATGAGATTAAAAGACTTACATATAAATTCAATGAACCACCACCATCAATCTTGTCTTCTTCACCTCAATTGACATTTTTGTCTCACTGCTATTGTTTTTACCTTACTACTACCGCTATTGTCATTACACGTCTCCACAATTATTGAAACCAAAGTTTTAAGACTCGATCTGACTGGTCAAACTGTAACCCGATGGCTAGACCAGATTGAGTCTTAAGTTCGATCGGGTATGCTTTCGACCCAGAGTGACCTGGTTGGATTTGCAGTCAAATCGATAATCCGTCGATCTGAACCAGATCACTTATCCTTTTTTTCTGGTTATAGTCATTTTTTTAACTTGTGTTCTTTATATTTTGTTTGTGTTTTATAACACTTGTGAATTTTACGCTAGGAGAAAGATTTTTGAAACATGTGTGACTATTTTTGTGATGGTTGTAGGGTTTCATTAAAGGTTTATTTTTTATTATTGTAAACTAGTTGAGTGTTGTTTTGCTAAGTGGAATGCAATTTTTCTTGTGATTATAAACTGAATTTCTTTTCATATCAGGGGTTAGTTGATGTTTTGGTTTGTCTAATTTGTTTTGAGCAAGATAATTATCATTGTTGAATTATATGTTGTACTGAAAAAATGTGAGTTGATTGGAGAACTTGTTCCAGCACAAAAATATTGGACAATAGTGAATACAATTAGATATTATATTAGATATTGGGTAGTAGGAATATATGTTGAACTTGAACTTATTTAACTATTTATTTATGTTTGTGATCTTTGTTACTTGTTTGTTTGCACTTGAACAATGATTTTTTTAACATTTTGGTATCTAATTATCTATGTTATGAAATTATATTAATTTGTGATGTTATTTTTAAATATTTTAAGATAAGTATAAACTTTTTATATTTTTTTTTATTGCAGACCGAGTCAACTAGTGACTCATCGATTCGACCAGTGATCTAATGTCATGATCGAGTCAATCACTGGGCCGATTTTAAAACTAGCATTGAAACCATTGTTGTTATGCCAATTACTTTCACTATTATCACTACTTTTGTTGTTATTACCATTGTACTTTATGAGTAGTCCAAAGAGCATTTTAAAATTTTAACAAAAAATCTAAATTCTAAGAATTTTAATTGCTTTAATTTAAATTTCTTCAATTTTAGAATCTTGTGTTTGGATAAATCAATTAAATTATTGTATTTCTAAAATTTATGATTTTGTTAAAATATTCAAATTCCTTCATTTTCAAAATTTTATATTTGAATTAAATTTCTTTCATTATAAAATTATTTATTCAGAATAATTAAATTCTCCCCATTTATAAATTTGATCATTGAAATAAGGTAATTATTTTTCATAATTATTTATTTTGAATATATATATATATATATTCTTCTCCAATTATATTTTTAAAATATAAATTAAAACTAAATCATAAAAAGTATGTATTTTCCAAAAAGAAAGAAAAACTAAGAAAAAAATAAGTCCTATATCATTTTGTCATTATTATTTAAATTAAAAATAAACACAAAAAATGAGAACTATTCAGTTTGAAAGCTAAGACATCATTTGAGTCAAATGGAGATTCAAAAGTAAAGCTAAGACAAGTCTAATAGTTTCTCTTCTTTTGCTAGTAAGTAATCCAAGACAAGATTCAACAAGCCTAGCTAGGCCTAGAATGACAAGTAGAAATGATGCAAGTTTGAAAGCTAAATTAAATCATTAATAATTCAATATAGAGCTCACCCTCAACTTAAAAAGAACGACATAAAATACGTACCAAATTAAAAGAGATTAAATAAAGTATGGTGAAAATGAATTCTCCAGAGACCTTTACTAAAAGATAAAAACTTACTAATAAGCAACTTAAGAACTAACTAAAGAACTTTAGTTCTTCACAAGTTGCTTATTAACCAGCCTATGTGAGAACTAAACTAGTACTATAGCTATGTGACAGTAAATTTAGGCTGATTGAAATTCTGGCAGAAAATATAAACTCGTGAAATTATATTAGCTGTGACGTAATCATTCATGTGTGATGCGTAAAAAAATCATGTAGGGAATTTTTTTTGTTTATTCAATATTACTACTCTGTAGCCACTTAAAAATAAAAAGTAAATCAGTTTTAATTGTAAGTCACAACAACTGCCTTTGTAAAACCGAACAACTATTTAACCTTAATCATAACATAGCAATTGTAATTTGTTTCAATCATAACAGAACAAAGATATTAACCCAATTTGTATCATCGAATAAAAGTCAAGATGTCATCCATTGGAAGAGCATTTACTTTCTCCTTTAGTATTATGCAGTTTATGGCAACTATAGCATGTTATATAAGGATTCCAAAACCTAACGGTTCAATTCTAGTAGCTATGTACAATATATTTGTGTTTATAAATCAAACAGATCGTTTAATCTGCAGGGTTTTATAGCATATTGGTTCATAGCAGCCATTGTTGGTGTAGATGATCCACTAATTCTATTTTCTCCTAGTAAGTAAAAATATATCAGCCTTGCAACCAAAAGAACGCATACAATTGTAGGTTTATAGTTTCAGCAAATACGATCCAAAACATGAACACTATATCAGCTCAGAGCTTTCTTATCTCTACAATTTCCAAATTGAATAAAGACTATCCTCAATGCTCAATTTACACTCGACCAGCACACACAATGAGATCAACAATCAGCACGTAAAAAAATACATCAATTAGGAAAAAGAAAGCAGCAAAATTTTAACTTAAACACCAAAATAAATTTAAAAAGAAAATTACAAAAGTTAAATATACGAACGTAAAATTAATTCAGTGTACCTTAAAAATTGTTTTGGTTGCATATTCAATAGAAAGCAAAAACAAAGGAATAACAATTCACAATAACAATTATTCACTTACATAGTTCTTGTTCCTTTCAAAATTCGAAAGCCAGCATAAAAAATCATAAATTATACGAATTGGAAGAATAGTTTTCCTCACTGCGTATTTACAGTATAATTAGCATCTAGAAATATGAAGTATTAGCCATGCCCCCAAATTTGAGGTACGTGGTCTTTAAGGCAATGGCTGAGAATATTAATTGAAAATATATTTATTGCAACTTTGCAAAATTGAATTAGTTCAGCTGGTCTACAGTCATGTACACCATGAAAAAAATCCTAAATCTTCACACTTCCCTATGCCATTTCAGCAGAGCATGTGCTTAAAATGTAAGCAAAAAGCTTCAACTCGTGAATACCCTATTCTTCAAAATCTTTTCTGCTTCAGTTACACTCAAACGCCTGAACCCATTCTCCTTCAACCATCTCTTCCCCCCTCCCATACATTCTTGCACTCTATTTTCATCTATCTTCAACAACTTCAGACCTTCACTTGATTTTGGGAAAAAACCTTCAGGTCGCAAACACCATGCCCCAAATACCCCAAATAAAACTTCCAAGTCGCTACCAAATCTTTCAACACCACTATTGTGAAATTTTACATTGCTTATGAGAATACCATTAAAAATCAATCGATCAATTCCAGCTGCCAAACTTCTCCAAACCCCAACAAAATCCCTACCATTCAGACTTACTTCTACTACTGACATTTTACTCTGAAGATAATCCAGGGCTTCTATTAGAGTCTTTGACACAGTCCATCCTTCTTCACCCTTTTGCCATTGCCTCTTGTTCTTCACATAATCTCGAGAATGAGAATCAAAACCTCTCAAAATAGCTAGGGAAATCTTTTCAACCCACTCTGTTCTGAACTCTTCCAACTTTTTTATCTCATCGTCAAAAATAACCGTTCTGGAACTCTCTGGCAACAATTCACCATAACTATTTGAATTACTTTCCAATTCTGCTTTATCATCCACATCCATTCCCATCTCAAGGAAAAAGACATACTCAGACCATTCCTTTAGAACAGATTCAAAGTAATGAGCAGCATTGACAGAAATTGTAACTTTAATTACAGCATCATTATTGGTTAAGGCAGTCAAACCTTCAGCTTCTTGGCAGCGGATAAGTATGGAGTCAAAAAAATTTCTTATAATAGGAACACCTGCAAATCTGAGAAATTTTAACCTCAAATTTACACTAGGCAATGATCGGCAACGATTAATAACAGATGCTAGATGGCGAAGAAAGGCATTAGAAACTAGAGGAGACTTGTGATCATCAGTATAGGATGAAAGAACCACACCTTCAACTTTCTTTCTCCAATTATTCTCATCTTGGATGTCTGGTTTCAACTTATCCAGGGCATCACCTAGCTCTATTTCAGCCCATAGATCAAGCCAATCTGGACGATCACAAAATACAGATAGAGAAGAAATTTTCTGCATGATATCATCATCAAAGGCTAGCAAGATCCCAGAATGCTCTACCAAAGACTTAATCCTTTTGTCAAAAGCTATCATCAAATCAATGAGATGTAGCCATGATATTCTAGCAGATGACTGAATTCCTGTAACACTCTCTTCATCTAGTTGACTAATGTAACTAGGGAAAATTTCTTTTGCCAAGTATGTGGTTAAAGAGGTTACCATTGCTGAGATCCATTCTTCTCTACAACTGTAACCAAGCAACTTTGCTTCATCAACCAATGGCTGCAACAATTCATCCATAGAGTCAACATAATCCCTTGTGATTTTATATACAAGAGTAAAAATAAATTCTGGTTTATCAACCCATTTTGAGAAATGCCGTTGGGAAGCCAATGATAAGGGATTCACAAGTTCTTCTATTACCCAAAGTGATTGTCGTAGAGCAACTTCCCTGTCATGGCCCTCAAGTTGCCTAGCTTTCCTTTGCCTTTGCAACTCCTGTAGGTTGCACAAAGCAAGAAAGTTTTCAGAGTACCGGACTTTAAGATCCACTTGCATGCTCAGTAGAGGATTCGCAACTTGATTTGCAGTCCTTGCATCTGAATCCGAGGAGGTTAAGGCAGAAAGAGGTGGGGGCCATCCAAGCGAAGTAAGAAGTGCCCGATGCTCAGCAATTGCCTGGGGCCTCAAAATAGCAAGAGCTCGGTCTACTCTGTGATCAACAGCTGATACAAGATGCTTCCACTGGGGATGTGCTTTTGTAATTGAAGTTAATAGGCCTTCTGTTGTTTTCAGTGTTTTAATAGCAAGCATATGCATTTCCTGAAATATTTGAGATAAATTAAGAATATAGTTATGCTATAGTTCCACTATCATCTGGTTAATATTATGAAAGTATGCTCACTTGTGAATTTTGACTAGAATGTTTCCTTATGTTCTTGCTCATGGTAAATGATACAGCATCCTCAATATCACCAACCAAAGTATCAAGTTTCAGTGCTGTCTCTGAAAGACAAACAAAGGAGTTTCAAGAATCAAACAACAATCACAAAAGGGTAACACCTAAGAAATCAAACCAAACACAGTATGATAACCATCACTGAAAAGCATAATATTTCTTGATAATCACAACAAATCCACATCATAAAAAGTTAAAAACTTCTGAAACAAAAATATTACAGTAAAAACACAAGTCTCATTCTTCCCATAATGTTCTTCAAAGTTATACTAAAAGCATAGTGCTTAAGTTCTGTCTCTGGAAGACACACAGGAGTGTTAAGAAACTATCAACATTCACAAAAGAAAGCAATACCTAAGAACTTAAATCGAAGGTAACAGCCATCATTTTAAAAGCTTGACATTTAGCACTAGTTTGGATAATGTTCTCAATAAGCACTTATATGAGAAGAAAATATAAAGCAAAATGAATAAAACTTCTTCCATAAATTAAATTCACCTTATGCATCTCAGCTTTTGGAGAAGTTAGATGAGAGAGCTTCTATAGAAGTTGAAGTGTGTAAGTTGATATACTTAATGAAAAATTTATCCAAACTAGGTCTTATTGATGATCACAACAAATCCATATCACAACAATCATCAATAACAAATACTTCAACAAAGACATATCATTCAATTCCTCCCGGCTCCACAATGTTCTTTGATTTTGCACAGCAAGGATCAAGTTTAAGAGCTGCCTTTGGAAGATACAAAATGCAGTTTTAAGAACTAACAGCACTAACCAAAAGAGAAGGTAATACCCAAGACTCAAACTTCTAACTTCTAACCAAAACATTTCTTGACAATTACAACTAACCTACGTCATAACAATCAACCAAACAAAAACACTTCAACACAGAACCATCATATCAAAATTCTTCCCACAATGTTCATCCTTTTACACAATTCAAAAATAAATAAAAAATGAAAAACCAACCAACCTGCATAAACACGAACCGTCTCCAACCTAGCCACTTCCTTCGCCAAAGTCGCAAGCTCCTCTCTGAAACCCTTGCCATCCCCTTCGCCTCTTCCTCCATCTTCAATCAACAAAACAAAAACAATTTCTCAAAATCCAACACAATAAAAAAATAATAAACCCTAAAAAAACAATTTCATCGAATCGAACCTGGCACGACGGTGGAGGAGAGAGCGATCAGCCTCTCGGTGACGTCCCCGAAGAGGCAGTGGATTTCTCCGGAGGAGGCGGCGTACGCGGCGAGACCAGCTCCGAGACGGCGAGTCAACTCGTCGAGCGAGCGATACAACTCGGAGCACTGAGTCTGGAGCTCGGCGACGAAGGTGGGAGCCTCGGCGAGGGCGAGCTGCGTGTGGAGCCTGTGATCGAGGAAGGAGAGTGCGGAGGGCGAGAGGTGAGAGGGTGGAGGCAGCGTTTGGAGGCACTCCATCGGGAAAATCAAGTTTCGAATGTTCTTCGCCGCCGGGTGCGGCTGTTCTCCGGCGTCGGATTCCGATGCGGCGACGGATGATACGATTCTTCTCACATTGGGCGTGGGTGGATTGTTTTTCTTTTTTCGCAAGGGTTAGCTCTTCAAAGCTTCCATTCAACAGGACAGCAACACAATTTGCATCTCTAGGGAATAGAGAAAACGGTATCTGCGACTCCTTATTATTCACCATCTCCATTAATACTTACAGCAAAGTGGTTACTGCTTATTTTCAGATTTAATTATAATTAATTAAAAGTAAGTTTAATTGAATCTCTTTAATAGTATTAAAAATTTCATAAGATTCTTTAATTATTTTTTTAAGTTATTAAAAACAATACAATTTTATCATTGTCATTTTTATTAGTATATGTATTATCCTAAATTATTTTACAATAAAAAAAATGAAAAGTTATAAAATTAACTTTAATATTAATATTAATATTAGACTGAAACGATAAATTGACACTTATTAAAAGAATATTATTAAAAAAGAATATTTAATATTATATTAAAAAATTAAATATAATATTTATTTTGGATTTTTTTTAAATATGATGGTTATTTTTGGAACAGAAGAAATATAATTTATTAAATAAATAAAAATAATAACTAAAAAGAAAATTAACTAAGGTGCCTTTTCTTTGGCCGGAAAAAAAAAAAAAAGAGTACTGCTATACAATACCAAATCAATATACACGAATGAGTATGAAATACACATCATAACTTTTTTTTATTGGTTAAAGATTAAATCAAAAGAAAAAATAAAAAATAGAATTAGCGCAAATCATGGATCAGTCGTTAATTTTTATTTTCGTACTTTCGTGTGAGATATTCTTCGTAGCATAAAGCAATTTCCGGAAGAAAAAAATACGCTGAAATTTGCTTACTTTAAATTATAAAAGATTTTAATTTTATTTTGTTTACATCGACTTTAATGATCATTTGGTTAATTACAACAATCACATGTCATCTAATCAAACATGGTTTGATGGTGTTTATAAAATTATCATTCAATACCAATCTAATATTTGTAATTTTTAACACTATCATTTTTTTAATTGTTTTATCCTTTATATATTATTGTCATTTTCTCTTATTTATTGTCCACTTTAAACATTTACAATTCATTTTAATTGTGTGGTAATTTTGAATTAAAAGGTGTTAAACATGTACATCTATCTATTTTATTTGATTACTTTATGTAATTTCATCATGAAAATTGATTCTTTTTGACTTTTGAATTATAGTTCGAAGAAGCGTTCTCAATAGCCGACCGGATTCAAGCTCCTTGGAAGGGGGTGTCAGAGGGGATAAGAGTTTCGTCGTGTCCAGACTCTATCATACCACAAAGCGCTTCGACGAGTCAAGTTGTTTGACAATGCAATCCAATTGGACAAATTCCATCCAAAATTAAATACTGATGAGAGATCGATAGTAAACAATTACTGCAAAAGAAAGATGAAAAAGATTTTGAAAAAAAAGTTTAAAAAATAGTTAAAATTATGGGGAGGCTATGTTTGTTTGAATTGATTTTTTATGTTATATAAATTGCATGACTTGCTTATTTTGGTTGCAGTTGGATGCTAGATTAGGCTCCTTATTTTTTTGTTGCCACAGAAAGCCTTAGTAAGATACTTACCCTTCCCAATTTTTCTTTTTAGTGTATGTTTTCTTCGTTGTTTTTATTTTTTATTTTTTTTTAGATGATAGGTTCTATGATCCTAACCGACATTGAGATAGTTCCTTTAGTTCCAAACTTGCTAGTGATGTTGGTTTCTTTTACAGGGTGGCCTTAGTTTTGATTTCAAGGCAAAGTTGTCAAAGCAAGTTCTTCTATTCAAGTTAACATAAAAATGACTAAAAGGAATGAAGAACCAAATTCAATGTACCTATATTTCATGTTTTATTCAATAATTACCAAGCTTCCACAAATGACATCAAAGTTTATAAGAGAAAATCTCTTACATCTACGTTTAAGAACAAAAAATATCTGAGGAGATTGGTTTCAATGGAAATTGTTTGTTCCAACCATATTTTAATTTGATAGCATTTCCATAGATAGATTGACCAGCATTAACAAGACAGTGTCCATGGGAGACCGTCAAAAGTGAGATTTATGCATTCAATGGATTGGAATCCAGTACAATTAATATCACATTCTTTTGAATACATGGACATTTGTTGGTGATAGTCACACTTCATTCTGGCTTTCCTTGTACTTTAACTCCTGTTTTAATTTGGCAAATATCACTCAAGAGACATTGACTATAACCTGACATAATAATACACAAGAGAAGTCATGAACAACAATTTATACATACTTTTATGCTTAATAAATTAGAAGGAAAATTTACCTTGAGAAATAAGAACAAGGAAAAGAATTATGCTAAAGATATTATGAGTCATTTTGCACAACACAAATACAAGCTTTGATTCTTGAATTTGTTTTTTTCATTTAAGAGATTCTTGAATTTGTTTAGGCAAAGTATAACACTAGTAAATTGCGTTATTTTTATTTTTTTATTTTTTGAGTGGCGATATGTTGCATTATTTATAGATGAGTAATTGTAGATATTTTACATTATTGCTAGCAATAATTCATTTGAAAACTGGGCACTTATGACTTAAATACAAGTATTATTGTAGAATTTAATTATAATTTCAGCTTCATATTTTTATTAATTATTATAATCTTTATAATTCAAATTATTTGTCATAATATAATATTTAATAATACTAATTAAGTAAATTATATTATATTTGAATATTTTTATTAAATTAAGTTAATTTGTTTATTTAAGTCAATTTTATTTGTATATATTGAATAGTCAAATTAAATAATACAATGGAAATAGTAAAAATAATATATAATTAATTAAATAATAATATTAAATTAATATATATATATGTTTGCATAAGTATAATATATTTATAGTAGTTTATCTCTCAATTCCTAATCTTAATAGTTTGACTATATATTTTATTTAATAAATATGGAATTTAGTGTTGTTGTAAGTCAATAAGGTATTTTTTAAATATAATATATTCTTCGGTCAAACAAAAATATATAATATATTCTTTAAATATATATAATATATACTTTTAAAAGTACATGTTTTCATATTAAAATGACTTAAATATAATATATTAATTAATGGATAAAATGATATAATAAAATAATCAAATCATATTAGAGAGAAGCACTAATAGATATAATAAATTAATGGATAACATAAAAAAAAAAAAAAAAACTTTACTTTGACAATAGATATAAATTAAAGAGAAGCACTAATAACACATTTTCTTAGTTGTAAAGGTCACGACTTCACTCGAAGGGCTTTTGCTTTTCACATCATTTGTTGTATTTATTATACACTTTCTTTTGCATTTTTGTTAAGTGTCATCAAATAATTTCTCCACTATTCACCAAAAAACAATCCTCCACTTAAAAATAATAATAATAATAATAATAATAATAATAATAATAATAATAATAATTGCAGCAATTATATTTTAATCAATTATATCAATTTCCAGATATCATCTAATATTTTTCTGGTTTAAATGTAATTTTTATTTCTTTATTCCTAAAATATGTAATTTTAATTTTTTTATTTTAAAATAGAGACATTTAATTCTCTTATTTTTTAAAATTTTATAATTTTAATCTCCATATTTTTAAATAAAGATATTTATTTTTTTAATTTTATAAAATCTACAATTTTATTCCTTCTATCAAATTCAAAAAGTGTTGATATGAAAAAAAAATATTAACTTAATGTAATTCAAATTTAATGGTGTGACACAAAATAATTTGTTTAATTTACATCATAAACATAATCAACACTTTTAATTTGAGGCAATGATAAAGTTACGGAAATTAAATGGTTCTATTTTAAAATGGGACAGAAGACTAAAATTATATATTTTAAAAATTAAAAGAACTAAATACCTCTATTTTAAAATAGGAGATAAAAATTGAGTAACCAAAAATTATATTTAAGTCTTTTTTATAATAAAAAAAAACAAAAGAAGATATCATCTAATTTCATTGGCCAACAATTCTCGAAATATTAAATCACCGCGAATATATGTGGTATCAATTTTGCTTGGAATTCCAAAACAGATATCACGAACCTATTCTGTTTTAAACAAATGACAAAATCAATGATACAAATATACAATGATACAATAATTAAAATTTTAAATTAAAAATCAATTAAAAATTTGAACGGTTGCATTGGTTCAATGAAACTGAAACAACATTAGTTTTTTAATGATAAAATCAATTAAAATAAATAAATCGAAAATCAATTAGAAACTCCTATATTTCTATATTTCAGAACTGCAATTTTACCCGACGCACGAACAACACACTAGTTGTTTATAGTTTTTTTTTTATAAAAAAAATATTGTTTGTTTATAGTTTTTGACATGTTATGAAATATTGAAATAATTTGAATATATACCAATATTTATATTTGTTTGTGTGTGTAAATATTTATGTGTAACTAAAATATTTTTTGTAAAATTATAAATAATAGAAAACACATTAAAAATCATAATAATTTTTTTTATATAGACTATAAACTTAATATTCATGCAGGATACAAATTATTATACTAGAGATTGGATTGAAGTAATGCATTACTCATTGATTGAAATGCAGATGCGAAAAATCATGGTAAATGGAAGTTTAATAATGAAAAGGAGAAGTTTTGACTTTTGAAATTTTCCTATAATTTTATAATGATCATTCATATATTTTCGATGATTCAATTGTTCGACTAATGCTTAGTTTTGATTTCAAGTTAGATGTACCAATGCAAGTTATTGTTTTCAAGGTAACATAAAAAAAATGAACTCATAAGCAAATTCAATATACCTAAATTGAATGTTTTATTCAGGAACCATAGTACTTGTAAACCATGTTACAACAACTGGCATCAACCTATAAAAATCCCTTGGTTCTACATTTAAGAACAAGAAATCTGTGAGGTAATGGGATTTAATGGAAGTTGTTGGTTCCAAACATATTTGAATTTGAGAGGAACTTTAGAAATAGGTCGACCCATATTAACTTGACAACTATTTCCATAGACTCTCATAACTCAAGTTTAGGATCTGTTCAATGAACTGAAATCAAATACAATTCAAGATCTCATTCTCTTAAGCACATGTGCACTTATTGATGATAGTTACACTCCATTGTGTTTTTCCTTGTACTTTAACTCTGTTTGAAATTGGCTTATAGAGATACTACTCAAGGAACATTGGCTATAGCCTAATATCATGATGCATGAAATTAAATATGTTACGAACACCAAATTATAAATTTATATGTTTCATACAGGCGAAAAGATTACCTTGAGAAATGAGGATAAAGAAGAGAACTAAACTTAGAATCTTGACAGTTGAATCATCCATTTCAGACAAGACAAATATAAACCTTGATTCTTAAATTTGTTTGGACAAAATATAACACTAGGCGTTATTTATAGACGAATGATTGTAGATAACTTTTCCTTTCATTAGAGAAATAACATACGAAATAATTAAATACCTTTTAAATATTATCTATAAAAGATCAAACTTGTATGGCAATTAAGTTGAAATTAAAGAGTACCTAAAAAAGAAGTTGAAATTAAAGAGACATAAATTACTTGCTTGAAAAATAAAACACGAAGAAACTTTAGAAAGTTGTCCAATATAATATGTTTTAATGGTTGATATGATTTCTTCTATAAAAAATGGTTGATATGATTTCATTACCAGAAATAGTAAGTCAATTATAATGTTCATAAGATTTCAACATTTGCTGGTTAAATTAAGAATATATTTTATTTGAACTTCAATTTATTTTTAGTCCCTGTAATTTATCTGATTTTTGGTTTTAGTTCCTATAATTTTTTAAAATTATCCTTGGAATTTTATTACCATTAATTTTTATCGTTTAAAATTATTAACAAATGCTAAAATAGCTAACGATTATTGATGTCTTAAAATATTTATTATCGATGTCAACAAGTAGTCAAATACGACGTCAATAAATGGTCATGTCAACAAGTTCTTTCTTAGCAAAATAAAATGTCTTGTAATCTAAAAGTACTTTGTCAGTGGAGACTAGAAATAGAAGAAAAACACAATGACTAAAATAAAATAAAAAATATAGGGATTTAAAGTGAAATTGTTATAAGCTAATTAATTTTAAGGCCTAGTATGTCATATTTTATAGTACCACAATCTTGAGTCATAGATGTAATCACAAGAAGAAACTATTTTGAAGTTTTCACCGAACAAATCTAAAAAGTTTATGATGGTGAACATACTTTTCAAAAAAAAATTCATAACAACAATTTTAGGAACAATTTTCAAAATCCATATGGAAAAGATAATTACACAAAGGTTTATCTAATTTTTTAATGTATAATTAAGCAAAATTTATTTATTCTCAAATGTTATATTAAATAAAATTTAAATACTTAATTTTAACTTCAATTTTTTTAATATTAATTGATTTATCAAACTTTAAAAGGGAATTGTTAAATAATAAGACCTTTTTTTTATAGATATGTATACATAAGTAAAATGGAATTAAATATAAGTATTAATGTAAAATTTAATCCTAATTCCAGTTTCATATTTTTATTTTTATTTATCATCTTTATTCAATTTTTACATTTAATACAAATCATAGCCATATTTATTTAACGAATATAATATTTAATCACAATGTTTAATTTGAATGCATATTTTTATATATTAAATATAATATTTAATAAATATTAAAAGAAATTGCTTTTAAATATATATTTTACTTAATAAAATTATAATAAATATGTTAAATTCAATGAAAACAAAACTTGACCATAATGTTTAATTTGTTTATATATTATATTAAATAAATAATATATTTAATAATATTATTTAATTTGACTACTAATATTATATTTAAATAAATTTAACTATTTTTCAAATATAATATAAATAGCTTGAATATAATATATTTAATTTATATTTTTAAATATAATTTTGACTTAATAAACCAAACTAGCTTGAATATAATATAAATAGTCAAATATAATGTATATAATTCATTAAATAATATGTATTAAATATTAAATATAGTATTTAATAATTTAAATAAATATTAAATGTAATTGACTTCAAATATATTACACTTGATAAAATTATAATAAGGTATCCTAAAAACAATTATAATAAGGTATTTAATATGACATTAAATTTCATTAAATATAGTAAAAATTAATATATTTATTAAATATAGTATTTAATAAGGTATTTATTAAATATTAAAAACTATATTAAATGAATACTATATTAAATAAATATTAAATACCTCATTAAATACGATATACAAGAAATGGCTTATTTAATATGTATTAAATATAGCATTTAATTTTTTTTACAATCAATAAGGAATTTATTATTCCATCGTCTTAGCTTATTTTACACAAATAAAAAAAAAGATAATAATTTTATGAAATTAACTTGTTAAATAGATGAAAGAGAGTCACGTTAATATTACATTAAAAAATTAAAGTGAAACTTATTAGGGGATATTAGTAGAAAAAATTAATATGACAAGTGTTTTGGAATAATTTTTTTTCTTTTCAAAATACTTATTTTGAGACAAATGAATATTACATATAATGTAATTAAATAATATATATATATATATATATACACACTAATGAATAAGATTATGTGATAAAATAATTGAAGTTTATTAGAAATAAGTGCAAAATAATTTTATTATGACAGTACATATAAATTAAAATTAAAATATTTTAAATTCAAATTAAAATTTTATTTAATCATAAAATTTCTAAAAGATTTATCAAACAGAAAATCAAATATCTTAAAAATTTAATTTGTCATTTATAAAAATAAAAAAAATTATGTCAAGACCACCATCACAATCACCATAATCACTAACAACATGATCGTCGTCACCAACATAAATCTACAAGAAAAATGAAAGGGAGTATACTTAATGAGTTGGTAACTGAAAATAGAAAAAGCCATGTAGGCTCAAGCTGGTGGTCTGGAGTGTATGGTAGTATTGATAGGGCTAAATTTGTAGTTCTAAAAAATTAGTTGAAAAGATAATTATAGATTAAAGTTGTTAAAAGCTTACTTATTAAGTTATAAATATTTATTAAAAATTATATGTTAAAATAGATAAAAAAATGTAAAATAACGTAAATAGATATGTTTATATAATATTTTTTTTATAAATTTTAATATTATTCTATGAATAAAAATATATTTTGATGTGTTGTAATTTTATTTTTTGATTAATTTTAAATTCTTGTAATTTTCTATTTATAAAGAAATTATTGATTAAAAGAGACTGAGCAAGAACGTTGGAGAAGAAAAAGAGAATGATGAGCACCATGAATAAAAATAATAATAATAAAACTATAATTTACTTAAAAAGGATAATAAATAAATATAATAAATATTTTAAGGATAAGAAAAGAATAAAATACAATAGATTAGAAAATAGAAGTGAGGATTTTAAATAATGTTACTCTAAGTAACGTTTTAAAAAAGTATTAAAAAAATTTATTTACCAAATAATCAAATCAATTTTTCAACTAGTAAAAAAATTAAAAATTATAACTGAAATAAATTGTCAAATATAGCCTATTCTCTTATGCTCTGGCTTTTGGGTCTCTTAATGCAATGTTTCTTCAACCCAAAAAGTATAGTAGCTCCTCACCCCAAAACATATTTTGGGTTTCAAAGGACCCAAAATGAAAAAGAAAACAAATAATTAAAATATTTAATAGGGAAATTCAGAGTAAATTTGCTGAACCAAAATCAAACAAAAACTAAAGTTGTTCGAATGTCCTGAAAATGGGATAATCCATTATTTCATTAGTACCTCTTCTATGCTAAAATATCCTCTGTTTATAAATATAGCATCATATTTAGCCAAAGGCTTTTGCTAACAATTCATAATAGTTAAGGTAGTTGAAGCACTGCACAATTTCCAGAAGCTAGAATTTGCATAATTGTGTGACTATATTTGATCTCAAAAACAATAGGGGACTACCTAATAATGCAAAGAGTTATGGAGTAAAAACAAAAATTACAACATTCTCTAGACCATCATAGACTACCCTCACATTCAGATTCAGCTAAGAAAAAGGAAACACAAGTAGTAAGTAAAAATCACTAGTTTGCTTAAGCATCTTGTTGAATTGAAAGGCTCAAAATGGGGTAACACTTCCACTTCTTGTTTCTGTAGGGCTGTATAATGCAGACCTGTTCCTTGGTCTATTCTCCTCCAATTGCCTAATAACTTCATCCATGCTTGGCCTAACAGATGCCACTGGTGCACAGCACCCCATTGCCAGCTTCAGTGCCTGCACCAACCCGTCTTCCATAGGACTTCTTATCCCTTTCAGAAGTTCCACATCAAACACTTCCATTGTCGTCTCCTCCAAAACCGCCACTTTCACCATTGAAGGCAAGTCCACATACTCCCCGTTTCTTCCGTTCTTCCCAGGCTTCTTCCCAATCAAGATTTCAAGCAGCAGTATGCCGAACGCATAAACGTCAGTCCTGGAGTTGCATTTCTTCATTCTTTGAAGCTCTGGAGCCTTGTAGCCGTCCGTCTTGGCAAGCGCCACCATTTCATCAGCTATGGATGGAATCATCAGCTTGTCGAGGCCGAAATCGGTGAGCCTGGCAGCAAAGAAGTCGTCCACAAGCACATTCTTGGACCTTACGTTTGCATGAGTGACAGGAACTTCAAGTCCTGTATGAAGATAAGCTAGACCTCTCGCTATGCCCAACGCAATCTTGTGTCGCCTAGCCCAGTTCAGCACTGGTTTTCCAGCTTTAGCTTCTGTGGAAAATTAAAGTCACAACATAATGGTCAATGCCAAGCATCAGTGTAGCTGTTCAATTCACTAAAACCAAATAACCATTGAAGTTCACAATCACTTGTTTAAATTTTCATTTAAATTCAGTCTGATTTCCAATAAAATGAAACAAATTACACAAGGATAACCTACAGTTATGACATAACAGTGACCCTATTGATAGGCCTCAAAAATATTCATACATGATCACATATATTAGAAAGGTTGCAAGTTCTTGCTATTACATATTGTTTTTGGATCATCGATTTTCTGTGAAGGAAAAACAAGAAAAACAAGAATGCTGCTAGAAGGGGACAGCCCAGTTTCTAAGAGTTTCTTATATTAGATTTCATGATTATTAAGAGATCTGAACAGCAAGTATAATTTTTTTCCTTTTTATGCTAAAATTGATCGTCATTTTGGTTCTAGCTTTGGGATAGGATTCTCAGTCTGAAGAAAACTTAATAAAATTAGCCACTAACACACTATCCACCAAAAGAAAAATTGTCAGTCACTGAAAATGGTATTGATTTCACACTTCAATTTATGATGACAGATTTAAATGGATTAAATGAAAGTGCAGTGCAGTGCAATCTGAATTGTCATTGTGCAAGTGTATGATTGAAACACAAAAGCAATAAATGGAAATGAAATGCATTAGGGGAGGGTTATGTATTGAACAAACCATGTAAAAGATCATGAAGGGTTCTGAGAGGCAGGTAGTCATAAATAAGGAGCTTCTCCCCTCTCTTCCCCTGATAGAAAGCTCTCAAAGGAATCAAATTCTCGTGGCGAATTTTCCCCAATTGCCTTATAACAGACAAGCAAGAAGCTTTGTCTTTGCAGCTACCTTCTCTCAACAACCTCAAAGCAATGGTGCCTCCATCAGCAAGCTTAGCCTTATAAGCTGTCCCATAACAAGTCTTCTCCAAAACCTGCCCCGTTGCATTCAACACATCATCCAATGTCAAATTCTCGCCTCCAGCAAACAACATGAGCTTCCCCTCACCAGCTCCACCAATAGCATTGCCACCATTCTGTTCATCATCTTCCTCCTCATCATTCAACTCATCCTCACTCTCCCCACTCCCCTCCCTCTTCTTGTTCTGCATATACCCTATCAGCAAAGAAGCCAAAACCACAGCTCCAGTCATCAGACTAATAACAATGCCAGCAACAGCACCAGAACTCAGTGTAGAGGTCCTGGCACAGCTTCCCAAAGGTGGTCCACACAGGCTAGGGCTATTCCCCTCAAAAGCATCCACACCAAACTTGGATTCTCCTCCAAACAAAGGCAAAACCCCACTGAAGTTATTGTGAGAAAGATTCAATTTTTCAAGCCTAAGCCCAGCTAGGCCTTGAGGAATTGTCCCCATAAACATGTTGTTCCCCAAGTCAAGCTGCTTTAGGCCACCAAACTTTGTGATGAACTCAGGGAAACTCCCAGAGAACTTGTTGCCACCCAAATCAAGCCACTGCATATTCTTGCAAGAAGTGTTAGGCAATGCAGGCTCAGAAACTGACCCAGATAAGGAATTACCATGGAGCCTAAGGGAAAAAAGCCTCTCACACAAGTTCCAAATGGAGGGTGGAAGAACCCCACTTAGCATATTGTCACCCAAATCAATCTCAGAGAGGGAGGAGCTATAACCAAGCTCAAGAGGGATGGTACCCTCCAATGAGTTTATGTTAAGGTAGAGACTTTGGAGCATAGGGAACCCTCCAAGCTCTCTAGGGAGGGAACCAGAGAGGTTTGCAGAAGGGAGCTGAAGGGAAAGCAAGTGAAGAGAAGGGTCTTTGTGGAGAGTGAGATTGGTCCATTGTGGAGAGGACAAGTCAGTGCATGAGAGAGGAGTGCCATTGGAGAAGACCCATTTGAGGCCTCTCCACTGACAAAGTGGGGTGGAGGAGTTCCATGAAGACAAAACAAGATTGTCAGAGTTACTACCTTGCAGTGAAGCCTTGATCTTTCCCAAGAGAAGTTGAACATCAGAGGAGGAAGTAGTGGTGGAGGGTGAAGTAGAAGGGGACAGTGACTTTGTTGTAGTTGAGGTGGTAGTAGTAGTACTGGCTTTGCAAAAGCAAAAAAAGAAGAGGAGGAAGAACAACAAGGACATGGGAATGTGAAGAGAGAAAGGGTTCAGAAACGCCATGACTTGAACTAGCAAAGCAGAGAGAGAGAGAGGAGAGAGAGGGAAAGGTTGTAGTGTGTGGGGATAGTGTGCGAAGTTCAAAGAAAGAGGGTCTCTTTTCTGGGAAAGCTGACACAGTGTTGACTGTGAGTGTAGTAAGAAGTAAGGTCTCACTTCTCAGTTCTCAGTGTCGAATTCAACGGCTATGATGCTATTCTACACTATCACTCATGCAATCTCAACTTATTGCAACATGCCAACTAATCATGACCGCTTCCTACAGATTTTTCTATATCTATATATTGGGCTAAACATTGATATTTTTACATGAATTGTACAACCTATTGTCTTTTATATACCGATAATGATTATGTTAAAAGGATAATTTAGGAGCTAAGTAAAGGGGCACGACAGTGTTTACCAGAGCAACTTCATTGGACTTTTATATAATGCTTTTAAACCCTAAACCCTAGATCTAATGAGAAATTCACAACATGTGTTCAGTTTGTAAGAAAAAATTTGGATAAGATTGTTATAGAATATATTTTTAAAAAATAACAATAATTTTTAATTGTGAATAAATTTTGAATCGATAATTAATTCGATTGTCGATTTAAAGACCTAAAACTTATATGAATATCTTAAAGTTTTATTCGGGAGTCAAATATTCTAATTATAGTAATTAGAAAAAAAATAACATGCTACATAAACAAAAAAAAATTAGATGCATTTATTTCACAAAAAAGGTATTAAATTGAATTGTTTAATTTTTTTATGAAATATTTATCAACTTATGTTAATCTCTATCTGAAAATCTGACTAATTATTTTTAATGAAATTCTCTCTTCTCAATATTACTTAGATGAATGACTTTTTGGTAATTGAATTGTTGATAGGATAAATAAAAATAAAAATAAGATTATGTAAAATATTATATGAATAATATGAATGAAACAGCATTGTTTTTTTATGCTGTGAAACAACATTGTTTCATGGTAAGGTAAACGTCCCATGTTTTAATAAGAAAAGAAATAATGGTAAATTTGCATGAGACTAAAGGGGTGTTTAAATTTGACTAAATTTTATTTAGAAAACAACTTTATTAAAAAAAATTAATATTTCAATAACACAAAACCTAAAATAGATAATCGAATATCTCCTACTACAATTTTAAAATTCTTTAAAATGATGTTTTGGACAATAAGAATATTCAATGATTTTCCCCTTTTGCTTTTTCAAGTCCTGTGTTATTATTTATTTGCTTCTGCACGCTTACTTTTGTAAATGGCCTACAAGTTTAATATTGCACTCTTTGAGGAAGGCAAGGTTTTCTATGCAAGAAGCTACCTCTTTCTTGTCATTCCAAGGTAAAGATTGTGAACCGCCAATGAAACCTAGTCCTCCAAGACCCATGCTTCAATCACCGTCCACGTGTCAATTATGGTTTCTGATTGAACATTGGATGGTTAAATGAGTTGGGTGTGTATCAAAGACTATGCATGTGATGTGCATATCGGGGCACAATGGGATCCCATGTGTTTGTGGGTCATAGTAGAAAAGAAAAGAAAAGAAGAGATAATGATAGTAAAGATTGAAGAGAAGTAGAAAAAACAAGAAAAGGTGAATCAATATCTGATAGCAAAAATACGCTAAGAAGCTAAAGGGTGCACTCAGTGTAGAGTGAAAGGGTAGCGGCAGATTAATCCAAGTGTGAAAACAAATAAATGCTGTGACAGAGACATGATGTGGGAATTTTTTACCGCAAAAATAATAGTAATATTAATAATAATATTATCAAAATAACACATGTGAAAAAAAATTTACATAGTTGATATAGAATATCGTGCAAAATAAGAAATCGATTTCTTTCAAACTAATTTTTCACTTGTATAGTTTTATTTTTTAAAACATTTTAGAAATCAGTTTTCTAGAAATTGATTTCTAGAGTGTGTTTTTTTTTTTTACTAGTTTAGAAATTGTATTTTTTTGTTATTTTTTTAGTTTATTTTATTTTTAAAATTATTTATATGCTGGTATAAAAAAAATATCATAAGTTAAAAGAAATTTTGTTTAATTTTCACACTTTTTTTCTTATTACGACATTATTATTTTATTATCTTAGATAATTCAAATTACTTTTTTATTTTCACTAAATCACTTTTTATTTTATTACATTGTAATTACTCATGTGTAAAAAAAGCATAAACT
>PYAF01000602.1:3160086-3172723 GCA_007407185.1 Glycine tomentella
TACTTGATCTCACAAATGGGAATGGAAGTGGAATAAGGGTTCGAAACAGAGACCTTGGCCAAGTCCTCGGGCTTGGGCATGTTCGTCACTTTCTCCGCAACATAGTTTTTGGCCTTTTCCAACAACTGTGACATTTTCAGCACTGCAAATATTAGACTCACCCAACCACACCTTAACACCCAAACCAACACGCATTCTTATAATACATAAACGACACACACAGACACTACATGCAAAGGCCCAACACTGTGCCGACAATATGGACAAAGCTTTTGCATTTCTTAGAAAAAGAATACCTAAGATAAATACTAACCCAATTGAAGATGTCGCCACCAAGTCCAAGCCACACGGAGCAAAAGCGGTGAGCGACGGTCAGACGGAGGCACGCGACACGGTCCGTCGTTTGGAGGCCACCACGCGGGAAGGATGCTAGCTTCTGGGGTTGGAGTCGACAGTGAGAGAACTGGTTTAGGGCACGAAAGAGAAGACCAAAATGAAGACAACTGCCATACACCAAACGCTGCCGTTTTAATTATTTGTTTTCCATTTTTTTTAAATTTTAAAACACCTAAACGAAGACGGTTAAACTATAACCGTCGTTGTATTAAGCTATCTAAGACGGTTACCACATCAACCGTCTTTGAAATGTTCAATTTAATTACAAAAATGCCACCGCACCACATTTTAAGACGGTTTCGTGACAACCGACGTAGATACGCTGTCGTAAAATGAGTTCTTTGTAGTAGTGCTTATTGAGCAGATATTAAATTAAAAGTATAATTCTTTTATCAAAATAAAAAACCAAACTATAATTTGTCATTTCAATACATTAGTTCAATAAATTCATATTAATGATTATTTATGCTATTCATTTGATGTATTGAAATGACATTTTGGCATTAAATATATGACTTAATTATTAATTTGGTGTGAAAATTATTTTAAATAGTTTAATTTGATTTTTTTTAAATTTCAATTTGATCTGCAAGTTCTTAAAATTTAATTAATCAATTTGGTTCCTAAAATTTTAAAAGAATCAATTTAATTTTCAAGTTTTTAAAAATAAATTAATTTGGTCCTCAAATTATTTTAAATAGTTCAATTTGATCCATAAGTTCTTAAAAATTTGAAAACCAAATGGATTCATTTTTAAAAATTTGAGAAACAAATTGAACCTTTTAAAAATATGAAAACTAAATTGATTCATGTTTAAGAACTTGAAAACCAAATTGAACCTTTTAAGAATTTGAGAACCAAATTAATAATTAAGCCTAAATACATTCAGTTAATTCATATTAATGCTTATATAGTCACATCATTTTCTTTTAAAAAAGATAAAAGGTGATTTTAGCATTAAATATATTCTATGTATTTAAATATGCATTAAATGAATATATTTAAATATATTAAGTATTTAATAAATAAATTCTACTAATTTATTAACAAATTTTTTGGTACAGAATTATGACAATGAAGTTAGAACCTAGAACCAAGGGTGCATTCATTAGGTTACGTGACCATTATATACATTTCTTGATTCTAGGTTCTTGATAAATTCTATTAATCTATTAATTAATTTTTTCATACATATAAATCATGAATCTAAAAACTAGTAAAATCTGTTTGATTGTACATTATATACATTTCTTGGGAATTGAAAGTTACGTGATATTTTTATTATTATTTTAATTATTTATTACATTAATAAGAATAACATAATTATTTATTGTAATAAAAAATCAAATTTAAAAATGTAAGATTCTCACATCCCATAAAAATTTTTTCGTGAAAAACTTATTAAAAAAACATTTCTATAATTTCCCAAAAAAATATTTTTTTAAAATGGGATACCAAATATAAAAAACTCTAACCCAAGATTCCAACTCAAAGTTTTTTTCCCTACCAAACTCCTCTTGTCAAACCATACAATTACTTAATTTGGGGAGACATATATTAACAATTTGGTGTTAAAATAATAGTCATTGATATAATTTATTTAATAAAAATTAACCATTAATATACATTTTACAAGTTAATTAACATGAACAACATGCTACATTATATTATTAAGATATTAAATGATAATAAATAAATTATTTAATAATTGAAATATATTAAATACATACATTAAGACTTCAGAATAGTAATTTTGAAAAACTTGTCCTTTTTAATTTTTAATGTGTGTCATTAATATTTTTCACGAGTCCAATATTGCTCGTACTAATAACTTGTTAATAAAAAATAATCTAATTTAAAAGACAATTCATATTTTACATGAAAAATAAAAATGAAAACCTTAATATTTTCATTATAATAAAAATATATATCATCACTAATTTGATCATATTCACGGTTATTAAATAATCAAATTTTCTCTAGAAAAAATCAATATAAACCAATATTTTTTAGGAATGCTAGCGACAATTTCTTTTAGATATTTTTCTCAGTGTGATTATTTAGAATTCATTGAAAATCACCCGTTTGTGAGTTTGATTTCAAAATTAATATTTTTCTTTTCTCATTTATATTAAATAAGAAACAAAATCTATCAAAATTTGTGATTTTTAATAAATTCTAGTCATAAAGAATATCCGAAAGAGAGTATTGAAAACATTCCTCTATTTTTATTAACTCAACAATTAATCTAATTTTTAAAATCATTATTTGTTACTGATTATTACAACTCCAAATTAATAACATTTCCATATACTTTTTAATATATATTTTTAATATTTGACACAACTTCAAGTTTGGACAATTATAAACTACAATTTTCGCAAGACTATTCTTTGAAACGAAACTTTTGAACAAGGGATTTAATGATGTTAATGCACTGTATTTAATTTACTAATTAACTATCGCAAACTTACATTATTACATATCTTGGTCAAGCTTACTCTTGAATTTCAACTTTTTTATTTTGAAAAAATAGGAGACAATGTGAAAGATTATTTCAATTCAAATATGGCATTCATATGAAGTTCGATCCTTTTACGCAAAATTCTTGCTATCTCGAATATTCAAAGCTAAATTAGTGTACGTTTATTTTATTTTGATACATTGAAAAGGATATGACATCATAACTCATTTGTAACAGCAGCACAAGATAACCCCAGGAATGAATCCTATGCATGAGCCCCCTTTCCCATGGCCACTGCCAGCACATCTTTGAACGCACTGTGTATTACCTCCGCATGCTCCTCTTAGGCAGATCAGTCCCGGAGGATTAAAATCCACATTCGCTTGTCCTGCATTATTATTCATCACCACAAAGTTTATAACTTTATACATATATATTGGTTCCTTAATTTGCATGTCTTTCTTAAATTTTTAGCACATCATTCTTCGGATTTTTATATATTAATCCAACCAATTTGACTCCAACAAAATGAATTAATAGTGAGATGATCTGTGGATCTGATTGATAAAGCAACTACAACTCAAGCCTTTTTTCCCCAATCAAAATTAGAAATTAGACTCGGAACTCTAACAAAACAAACAACATCACTTTTCAGTTTTCACATTAATTAATTCTATTACAATGCAACTTTGGAGATAAAATTGAGTATATTTCTTTACCTGACCCCAAAAGCAAAACAATGCATAGCAGGCCCAAAAGGAGAGCTTGATTGATCCGAAAAGCCATTTAGCAATGATTTTCACCTCCTCTGCTTACTTTATGTAGAAGATTAATGTGAATATTTAGTGTTCACTTACTGTTCTAAGATATATATATATATATATATATATAACTCCTAAAATTAAATAAAAATATTTCTTAAAAGTATAGCATTTAATATATTCAGATTTTTTTTAATATATGGAATATTTAAAATGTTTTAATGTTTTTTATAATACTTTTTTGTTTTCAAATCGTTGACTAGCGGTTATATTTCAGTTTAATGTATGTCAGAAGATTGACCTGAATTAATATTAAGTGTTGACTAACGGTTCTAAAGATACATATAACTCTTAAAATTAAATAAAATGAATTCTTAAAAGCATAACATTGAATATTTAAAAATTTTTAATGTTTTAATAGTTTTTATATTGGTAAAAAATACTTATTTTTTAAAAAAATCAAATCGTTGATAACTGGTTAAAACATATGTCGATAATAAATACTTCAGTTTAGTTTAATGTGTCAGTGCACACTAGGGTAAAAATAAACCGACTTAAATTAGGTTTTGTTAGGTCTGAATTTAATCTAAATAAAAAATATATGTCTTGAATATGATATGTTTATCCCTCAAAGACTTTTTAAAGGATCTAGACCTTACTTACATAAAAGTCTTTGACCTAGTCTACAAGTCTATTTTAAAGGTCTACTTTGTGAGAATTTAATACTAACATAGATGTACAAACATATATGTTATATGTGAGACTTTATAAGAATCAAATTTAATTTACTTATATGATATAAGCATATTTTTAATGTTTAACATAACATTCATGATCTTATTAAAAATATATTTTGTAAGAAGACATTTAAATATGACAAATTTATTTTTAAATACTTAATTATAAACTTTAGCTTAATTTATTAAATAATTATATATGTAAAAAAAATACATTATTAGATCCAAATAATTGTTACAAAATTTATTATGTAAACTTATATGTGTATTAAATATACATTAGAAATTTTAGTAGTATATGTAACGACATTAATTATTTAAACATAATTAACCTATTAGTTCAATTGGTTAGAGTGTTGTACTAATAATGCGAAGATCGTAGATTTGAGATTTGCATGTGCCATTATTTTTAAATTATTTTATAAAACATATTTTTAACATAACTTATGGATTGACAATCCACTCGAAAACATTCCGCCATAGTCAAGGCAGTTAAACCAACTCTCATACGAGCTCCGGGCGATCCAACTTAGTAGTAAACGATTCGCCAAAAGCAACCAAAATATTCCTTGGTGAATAGGGCGATTACGGCCGCTGTTCACCGGGGCTTCAGTCGTCGACTCCCTTGTCATCATGTCACCTTATGGATTGACAATCCGTAAGATCTTACGAATTGCGTATCGGCTATATGTAAAGATATTTTTTATTTTCCCCTGTCTCTTCTGGGTGTATAAATAAAATTGTTGGGTGCAGGAAGAAAATGCCTATTCTGGGTCATGATTTGATATTTAGCAACAAAGGGACAAACTCAAAGCTTGGCTTGGGTAAAGCGTGGGCCGAGAGACCCCAAATCTGAAGCCTATAGACTTTTGACTCCAAATATAATATACTTTTGTTTGAGGGATTATAATATAATATTATTAATATATGGAATAAGATGGATTAACTTAAGATCTCAGTTCCTACATAAACAATTGATAACCCAGTATGATGTAAACGGTAAGTTGCTTAGAGATTGTCGTGGTTAAAGGGACTAATCTAATAGTAGTAAAACGTTTCGTCATTGACACATCAAAAACTATTATTATGTAAAAGTCAATTTTATCATAAATCACAATTTCTTTTAAATAAAGAAATCACATTTGTTAGATAATACTTCGTATAAAATTAATGTTATATAACACAAAAAGGTTATATAAAATTTATTTGAACAGTGAAATATAACACTACTTGATGGTGAAGAGAGAAAAGAAAGAGAGAAATATTGTGGATTATAATTCTCCACTAACAAAACTAGTATAATAATAATTAATATACACGGATAAAAAACATTTATTTGAGAATAGATATGGGGGATTAACGAAATAAAACACATTCAGAACAAGTAGTCCACTGTATCAAAAATTGATTATAAAAAATATAAAGAAAATGGATTTTTTTTTTTATAGATTACATGTATGTTTTTATTGGAGACACTTGAATTAGGTATGTTCATCTTCTGAATATTTAAGCTAATTACATATTCAAAATTTAAAAATTTAAATCTTATTAAACTAAAATTGTTTCATGTTAATTGATTTATGCATTTAGTGATTAAGATAACAATTATAACAACACTGATATATTGATGCGTATAAAGTCCTGACTCAAAAAAAAAATAAAGCCATCAGACTTGTGCTGACATCATAGACTCCCAATAATATATATATATATATATATATATATATATATGTATATATATGAGTGTGTGTTTTAATTCTCTGATTTATGAAGAAAAAAAGAGAAAGAGATTCTAAAGTAAATAAAGTATGATTAATAATTATTTATGTTAAATATTTAGTTCTCAATAATATATATTATCAACATATTTCTTTTCCAAATTAATTGCAGCACAAGCTTTGCAAACTGAGTTACTCTAACAATGAATTGAGTGAATGAGATATTTTTCATGCCTAAAAATCTCAATTCCTATTTTCTTAATTTCATGTAGCAGCCGAATATGACGTGACCATATATATATCCAGGTTTGGTTTCACGAAAATATCCCAGGCAGGGGCCAAGGGGGCTTCAAACGCCCTTCAGAGACCCTTAATACCTAAGAAAAAAGTCACATATTTTTGCAACATGATGAGCTGACACATTTCCAGTACATATAATCTATATCCATATATTGCACAATTCATTCCCAAATCTTGTAACAAATTAACCATACGTGTTTTCTTTTCTTTGGACAACATTCGATCAATCATTATATAGTATCAATTAGAGAAACACTTTGTAAATAGTTACTTTGGGGGGTCCCTTCCCTTCTCTTCCCTCTAAGTAACTATGTATAACCCAACTTCTGCCATATTCCACATACGAGTTTGACTCGTGCCCATGTTGTGGCGCGTCAGATGCAAGGATGAATGTTTCCATGCAAAAAGAAAGAGAGGAGTGGGGAGGGGAACAGACCTGACCAAGAAAAGGTTCACTCGGTCGGGACACACTAAAGCACAAATGGACACCTTTTTTTTTCTTCAACCCAATATAAAAAAAAAAAAAAATTAACATATGAACCACATTATTCTTTACCATAATCTATCATTAATTCACCAATCACCAAATAAACTAATGTTATATTTTATAATAGAATCATAATTAAAGTTAGCTTTGGCCATTCTACACCAAATTGCTAGCATGAAAAGCTAGGCTGGTCAGCACACACTCCCTTTCTCTCTCTATTTGTAACATGACATATCAGACTCAATACTTAGCTTTTTTCGTGCAGAAGGAGGAGAGAGAGAGGCACTATTACAATATCTCTTTTTTCTAAGCACAGTACTTACAGGGCATCAAAAAGAAGCTTATGGGTTAAGAAACATCGCCTTCTCAAAATCCTGAAAAGCAATAAAACAAAAAGAGTGCTATCGGGGGAAATGAACAAGAAACTAAAAATTTATATATAAATACTCAAAAGCACCTCCTTTATTTTTGCTTCTCATTACCCTCCTCTCCCCAAACCCTTCTTCCCTCTCTTCTTTCTTTCTTTCTTTCTTTTGTGCTTTCTCTCTTTTTCTTTCTCTCTTCTATGCTCAGCTCAGCTCAACCACACACACTCTCTCTCTCTCTAACTGTTTGATGTGATTCTCTCCACTATTAGCTCCCAAAAAATTAAACCATCAACCTTTACAAAAGAGAAAGCTCCAAGAGGAACCATGGTTTATACTTCCATCCCAGCATATATTGATCCAGCCAACTGGCAGCAACAGGTAAAAAAAATAAATTGAAGGGTTCTTCAATTTGGTTCTTTCTCATTTAATTTCTTTGTCCAAAAGGCAAAATTCAAAAGATAGATATTCTTCCTACACTTTTGTTTATACCCTTCTCCTGAATATACCACAAATTTGATTTAATTTGCTACTTCAACTTTATGTTACTGCAGCAACCAAATCACCAGCAGCAAGGAAACAACACTACTGCCAGCTCTCACCTTATTCTTCCACAACCAATACCACCACCACAGCCTCCACCATCACAGCCTCATGGACTCGGCAGTAGCACTACTGCTGGGTCCATCAGGCCGGGTTCGATGGCGGATAGGGCAAGGATGGCCAACATACCTATGCAGGAAGCTCCACAAAAGTGTCCAAGATGTGAATCCACCAACACAAAGTTTTGCTATTTCAACAACTACAGCCTCTCTCAGCCCCGCCACTTCTGCAAGGCCTGCAGAAGGTACTGGACACGTGGCGGGGCCTTGAGGAACGTCCCTGTCGGGGGCGGCTGCAGGAGGAACAAGAGGAGCAGAGGAAGCTCCGGCAACAACACCAGGTCTCCGGCAAACTCCGATCGCCAAACCGCGAGTGCCGGTTCGGCTTCCACCACCAGTGGCTCCTCCTCTGCTGACTTGGTGGCCGGCCTCGGCGGCACTGGAGTGCCGCTGTCACTTAGATTCATGGCTCCATTGCATCAACTTGGTGACCACCACCACCACCTTGGTGGTGGTGGAGGAGAAATAGGGTTAAGCTATGGCTTGAACTATGGCGCAATTTCGGGTCCAATGGGAGGAATAGGAGACTTGAATTTCCATATAGGAGGCAGTTTGAGTGGTGGTGGTGGTTCTATGTTGTCTGGTTTGGAACAATGGAGGGTTCCACAAACTCACCAATTTCCGTTCTTGTCTGGCTTGGAAGCTACTTCATCACATGGGTTGTACCCTTTTGAAGGTGCTAGTGGTAGTGATGGCTACGGTAGCACTCCCATTAAGGTTTCAACTTCTGGGGTTATGTCTCAGCTTGCTTCTGTGAAAATGGAAGACAATCATCATCATCATCATCATCAGGAACTTGGTTTGCCTAGACAGTTCTTGGGGGTCAATAATAACCCTAACACAAATGAGCAATATTGGAGTGGTGGTGGTGGTGGTGGTGCCACTTCTGCTTGGACTGATATTTCTGCTTTCAGCTCTTCTTCCACTACTAGTAATAACGCACTATAGAATTTTCTGCTATCTCTTTGTGAAGTTTCTGGCTTTTGGTTCTTCTGTTTTCTTTCACAAAGTTTCAACCAACTCGGTTATAATTAGCCCCACGTGAAGAAGCTTCGAGGATGGTTAAGTACTTTGGTTTCATTTTAAGATCAAATATGAAAACCCTAGGGATGTTAGATCTTCTTCTATGTTTAATCTTTATATTGTTGTTATTTCTTCTTCTTTTTTCTCTTTCCTTTTATTATTAGGTTTAGGTTGCTTTGTATGGGAAGGTTTACTATAGTGAAATTATGAGTTTTCAAAAGAATGAATACTATTGCAGTAGCTTATCAACGATGTCTGTATCATTGGTTTCCAGTGCCACTTGACTGCCAAATATATATATCTATGGAAAATATGATGCTTTTTCTAATGGTGAAGAGTGCTGATTTAACTAAGGTTTCATCTTCATTCAGTTAACGATTTGGAGGAAAATGTGCTGCAATGATAATAGAAAATTCCACAAATGGTAGATTAATTCTGAATGTTGATCTCAGTGCGTTTTATATGAATAAAATTTGGCCAATCAGTTTAATTAATCAAATTCATGAATCATTTGGTTACATAATTAAATTGAGCTCATTTGAACTGTTCTGTAAGAGATTCTGGAATTTCCTTGCGAATGGATAGTAAAGCAAGAGTGGCGGTCAAAGAAGAATAAATAAACATAGGTTGTCTTTCTCAT
The DNA here is from genome assembly GCA_007407185.1 of Glycine tomentella. Classification (NCBI taxonomy): domain Eukaryota; kingdom Viridiplantae; phylum Streptophyta; class Magnoliopsida; order Fabales; family Fabaceae; genus Glycine; species Glycine tomentella. Next base: position 3,169,640 of record PYAF01000602.1, read on the forward strand.
TGTATACATTCCTCATATATGTTTTGTAGTGGAAAAGTGTGATTTTCTTCCTTTAAGAAATAGATATTCCGTTATTTTTTTTTCCTTTTAGAAAGTTCTTCTAACGACTACAGGAACTTTTCCTTGATGTTAATACCATTATGCCTTTTAATATAATTCTCTAAAATGATTTATCTTGCAACATAGTGTAGTTATTTTGTTCATAGTGTAAAACCACCTTTCTCTCTCTCTCTCTCTCTCGCGTTTTGTTTGGTTTAATTTATGACTCTTCAAACGCTTTTCTCATCATCCAAGATTATAGCAACTTTAATTTGAAAGCTTTATTTTGTTTCATGGACTATGGACAATGTATACTTTCTCAAACAGCTAAAACCTTAGATAAATGGGGAAAATGAGCTTCTCTAAACACACAAGGGAGATCTTAATGTTTAAATCCTGCATTGAAAGGAAAGTTAATATAATGTTTAAGTAGTACTATAGAATTAAGCTTCTCTAAACACACAGGGAAAGTGTAATGTTTAAGTACTATAATTAAACTTTTTTATTCTAATTAATGAGAGATTTGTAACATTATTACCCCCTTTTAGATTATCAGTACCTATCAGTATTTATCGTGACTTAAGGCATATGAAAAGAATCCAATCCAAAATATTAGTTTATTACGTGGGAGAATCTATAAATTAAGTATTACATTGGACTTTTTATTTTACTTGATGTGAGACTAGCAAGAACTTCACAAAGTAAAGCACTTAATTTGTTGACAAAGTACATGGCATGCATATGACCAATTGCATGTATCTTTTCTTTACCATGTTTGGATTGTGACCGAAGGATTTTAAATAGTGTAAATCTAGGATTTGAATAGCAAACCTATATATTATCTTTGCTCAACAACCATAGAAACAATTTCAATTAGGCGTTGCTTGGTTTTAAGGATTACTTCAAAGCTAATTGTACTCATGCAATTATTTGACCAACCAGTTTCAGAACTATTCAGAGACCCAGTTTGGGACAAACTCTAACGACTTCCTAAAAACTCAAAAGGTGTTGCTTGTCATATTGTTTGAAATGAGTGATTCCAATTTGGAATTTTCTATTCCACTCATGAACAGGATAATTATTCTAGGGAAGTTCCAATTCTCCAAAACCCAGACAAAATTGTTCTAATTTCTTCTCTTTTTTTTAGAAAATATGATTGTGATGTCTCATCTTGCGCAGCCAAACCAAGAAATAGATTCATTGATCAAAGAGAGAACAAGGTTTTAGTTTTTTTTTTTCCTTTTAGAAAAAATGATTTTGATGTTTCATCTTGCGCAGCCAAAGCTAGCTAGAGATAGCTTCACTGAACAAATTTAGTACTTCAAGAAATTGCAGCCGTTATATATATATAATTCATGAATGATTAATATATATTCCCAATAGAGATTCAAATCTCATAGCTTCCAAAATTTATATATAATTTTTTTGAATACTATACTTCAACAAATCCTCCTTGAGTTTAGTGACTTCCAACTCTCCACAGAGAATCTGTTAGTTGTTCTATCATTAAAAAATGATCATATTTTTGCATGTGAGCAAGAGTGTCCTTTTCTAAATGGTACTAATTGATTTCAACAACGACAAACGTTGGGTCTGGTGAGAGAGAGAGAGAGAGAGAGAGAGAGAGAGAATGATTTTGTGATAATATGTTAGAATGTACTTAATATATATTATGAGAATGGGACTGTGTAAAGTTGTAAACTTTGCCTAATTATTTTGCGGTTTTGGTGGCAGAGACGCGGAGAAAGAGCATCAAAAGACGACAAAATGGCCACCCCGAACCACAAACATTGAAACCTTAACATCATAGTAATCTTCGAGATCAGCATCATCACCATGCTTATGATGGCCATTGATGGTATTTTAGGTGTGCGGAAAATGTTGAACTTCGTTAAACGTAAGAGTACTGTTAAGTTTCACCCTTCATATGTTCCACCCAAATATATTCCCACTAATTTGACCAAACAAATAGTCATATATAATAAAAATAGTTGTCAAAAGAAGTGGTAGTATCTTATATTTTTTAGTTAAATGATTAAAGAATCGAATCGAATCGATCTTTAAATACAAAATAATTTTATAAAAGAAAAAAATATTAATTTTAATTTTGTGTACGCTTATTATCTCTGATAAATATTAATCAATGTTTTCTTCAGATTACTTTATATTTATATTTATAAAAAATGACAGTATATAATACAATTATGCAACACATAATTTGACCAAAGTAGTGCATTTTTTTTCTTTGTTTAAGTTAGAGGGAACGTATAATCAACTGCAATCTTGTTGATAAAAAATATATACAATCGTGAAACGTTATTTGGAAAATGAATTCTAAATGCATCACTCCCCACATATATGTAGTAACCCAAAATATAGAGCAGTAAGCAACATAACATAACGTTGTAAAAGAATGTCTGCATGTCTCTGTCCCACGAACTAGCAGAGTCAAAAAGAGCAAAGATTTTAGCAATCTCTAATTTGATGCGTTGTTATTACCACAAAGTCACAAACTCAGCGACACAAGCTGCTACATGGTAATAGAATGTCTGGAGATTCTGACCAATTCGCAGATTCTTACGCGCTAAACGCGTGGTACGTGAGGTTTAACGAAAAATAAGAATTTAAAATTATCGTTTTAAAAGAATACTATTATTGATCTAATATTTTTTTTATTTGATAAATTTCTCTGTGTTGCTTTAAAAAGAGTACATTCACATAATTTTATTGGTTAAATAATTTTTTAGTAAAATCATTATATTTTATTTACTTAAAATGAGTTCAAGAGTTGCTTTAAATAAAATCAATAAAAATAAGAGTTCATTTTGATACATTAGTGTAAATATGTTTGTTATCAAGCAATTAGAAAATTTTCAACATATAAAATTTAAATCATTTATTAAAAATTTAATGATTTTTAATTATATAACAACTCATAATTTGATCACATTCAATATAGAGATTTTTCAATCAATAGACATAACACTCTATTTTTATTTGACATCTTTTGTAGCTTTATTTTGTTTTATTCTAATTAATTGTTAT
>PYAF01000602.1:3172823-3184263 GCA_007407185.1 Glycine tomentella
GATTCAAAATCTACCATAATACTTTATTGTTGCATCAACAAAAACTTAGTAATGGAAAATCACAAATTCTTAAACCATGCTCTGATACCACATGTAAGCATTAATCTATAATTTCATGTTCAATAACAATTACATCAAGAACATGAAAAGGGATCTTTAGAATTCATGAGTTTCACATAAACATACCTTTGTCCATAATCGCGGAAGACCTTTATTGGTAGAATGCTTTCGTAGAGTCTTTGGGGAAGATCCTTTAATAGCAGAATACTTTCTCAGAGTCTTGACCCTTTCTTTCTTGTATCTTCTTGATAGGGGTTGGATACAACTCTCATGGGCAGACAATGATGGTATTTAGTTTTCTAAAAATCTCTGTTATAAGAAAACTAAACCACTACGTTTAATATAACTGCATATATCTTAACAGTTATTTTTTAATATAACTGCATATCTTAGCAGTTATCTTTTTAATACATTTAAGATAATTATTTTATTAATAATTATCCTTTAATAACTTCCCTTTGTAACCAATTATCTTTATGCCCTTTATTCATTAAATCAAATAACATTTATTTAAATGAGCCACAATTGATAAATCTTACACTGCATACTTAGGTTTTAAATTTGAGACTTTTGATTAAGTTAAAATAATTTTGTAGTTTGCGAGATTGGTAAAACTAGATGAAGGGTAAACAAGGGTTGGCATGTTATAAAGATAATTACATAGTGTTGCACAGGTGAATCAGCATCATGCAGAAAAAGACGCATTCCCAATACAGCGACCGGGAATCAGGAAGACAATAACTCGATAGGATCGGCTTCCAACATGATTAGTTTGCCAAATTTGTGGCTGCTATGTGCTATTCGACACTAATTTCATTTTCCACAATGCGTGCATGATCTCTCTAACAAAGCAAATTGCTCTACTATCTTCATGCTTTTGGATTATGACCAAAACCCACTTCAAGGAACGCGTGACAGGCACAAGCCTCCTAGTAATGTTCTTTTATTGAGTGAATCCTCTCATGCAAAATAATAGATAACACTTCCTTTCTATACAATTATCTTAAAATATAAGTATATATTGTATAAAAGAATAGATACGTAATTTCATAAAAATATATCACATTTTTTCATTCAATTTAATTGTAGGCTATCATTTATCATTTACATAATATCACCGTTTTAGATTAAAGCTTACATATCTTTTTCCTTTATCAATAAGTGACTTAGTTTTAATTCCTTTATGTAGAGTTTTAAATGGTATTTCTTATCTTAGTAGAAAGTTGATCACTTTAAGTGTGCGCATTATCATAGGTTTATTACATTGTCACATTGAGCTGAAAAATTATTTAATATGAATTTTATGAATGTAATACATAAAAAAAAAAATAATAACAACCAAAAGAGGTACTTTCTAATCTTACCATGTCACTTTTTAATTTGGCTATAGAAAAGTAGATATGAAACAAGAAGTTATTTAATTCATTAATGAAAACAACATGAAAAAAGAGTTTACAACTTTTTGGATTCGTCCCTCCAAACTAAGCTAAGGGTTGGCCTTGAACTCAATTTAGTTCTATACATGTCACAAGTTAAATGAGTTAAAATTTATCAACAACCGGTTTAGTTCTATACATGTCACAAGTTAAATGAGTTAAAATTTATCAACAACCGGTTGAAACAAGTGATTTAGAGTTCGAATCTTGATTGATTTTTGAGTATGAAATAAATCGTGTTGGAAGAGAAATATCTACATTTTGTATGCTCGAGGCCCTTGATGAAAATTAATTAACTCTTTCCGTGAAGACTAATTTGTACCAATATCATTGTAAAAAAATGGGCCACTATTTGTATATTTTAAATATTTAAAATTAATTTTTTACTGGTAAAAAAACAAAAATCTTGCATTTTCCAGACCTTTAATTCATATTCAAGTTTTGCAATTGCTAGACATATCCTATTTTTATTAGTAAATACCTTATTTTCCTTTACTAGCTACAAGTTAAATGACCCACTATTTTTTTTATATTTTGAGTATTTAAGATTAATTTCGTATTCATATATAAAAAAGAAAAATCTTGTATTCTAAAGATCTTAAATTCACATTCAAGTTTTGCAATTGCTAAACATACACTTTTTATCACTAAATATACTTTTCCTGTTTTTGCTAATAATTTTACTTAACTATTCTTTTCTTTTTCTTTTTTTTTTCCTTCGCTTCACCAATTCGAATAATCCTCCATCACCCCTTCCTTTCACTTTTCCTCACTATTATCTTCTCTCTTTACTTATTGTATTTTCTCTTTCTCTTTTCCCCTCAGAAATTTTCCTGTTACCCCAACAATATATAACTCTTGCCTTGCAAAAAAAAATTATTAGTTGTTTTGTTGTCGATATATGGTCCTAGTCATGCACCATAAGGAAGTCCATATATGCTCAAAGTGAAACATGAGTCTCGTGTATGTTTTACCTCATGCTCTATAATCTTGAATATTACAACTAGTGGTGGCTTGTGTAACTACTGTATCGAGAAAGAATACCCATAATGGTGGGAGCCATTTGAATAATTTGTTGTGAAAAACAATCTTCCTACTCTGCAATTGGATATGCATAGCAATTGGAAAGTATTTTGGGATAATAAAAACAATACAAAGAATATATAGGGGATAGTTTAACAATTAGAGCGAGTACATTTAGCGATCAAACTTCAAGTTTTTAACTCATGTTCTGTTAATTTTACTCCAACCAATCCCAAACAAGTAAGATATAGTTGAGATAAATTGACAAGTCGTATAATAATTTAAATCATTATAAAGAAAATCAGGCTAGGTGGAGTGTACCAAAATTTAATTTTGATTTGTCAAACCCAATTTATATTTTTTAGTAGACTGAATGGGTGGATTCGACTCAATTTTATAGTGTTAATGAATTTTTAGACACTTGGTTTAATTTAAGATAATATTTTGTCTAATTTTTTTTTATAAAAAAATTATATCAAGACAAGGTAAAAAAAAAAGAAAAAACTCTTAAGTCTTTTAATTATAAAGCCAAACAAATACAGCTATTGCAAGAGTTAAGAAAAAGAGATGTCACCTTTTTTTCCCTACTGGCCAAAACAAAGAGATGTCACTTTCAGGAAAGAGAAAAAAAATGCCAAATATTACCTTTAAAGTTTAATTTAGATAACAAAAAAAAGGTTGAATTTAGAAGCGTATAACATTTTTCTCATCTTTGGAGCTGATTGTCCAATAGCTCCCACTATTCTCTCTCTCTCTCTCTCTCTCTTTTTTTTCCCTCAACGTACTTGGTTTTCTATGAAATAGTGGCCTAACTTTTAATATATATTTACATATACTTTATAATTAAGAAATAAAAGCAAGAAAAAGTGAGAAGAATAAAATCTAATAATTTGTTTTTATCAATGTCTGCACTTATGGATAAATTTCATTCTCTTCCACATTTCTTTTCTAGATTATCTTTTTGTTTTCCACGTAAAGATGTAAAGTAAAAAAAAAAAAAAATACGAAAGGCGTACCGTTCGTTGCATTTTCCGTTTTTTTATAATAGAAACGGTGTAAATTTATTACTTATATATTAACCCAGGCAGTTAGCTGTAGTAAAACACCTATTTTCTTTAACTTTGAAAAAACAACCCTGCTTGCTTCATAAATTTTACGAATTCAATTTAATTTTAATTGAGAGAAGATCATTAAAATTCGTTTTCAAAATAAATATATTTAAAAATTAAGACAAAAAATGGATTTGATGATTTAATGATTTTTCTTAATCCCCTTCAACTTAAGTATAAGGATTTATTACTTTTGAAAGTAATGGATAGTCATAGTTGTTTTGTTTTAATACATTTTTGCGACGTGTTTCCTTTTTTATCATTAAAAACATTGTAATTTATTTAAACGACATTATATTTTTTAAAAACATTTTTAATATTTGAATAATTTTTCAATAATACTATTTTAAAACAAACAAAAATAATTATTTTTATATATAATTTTAAATTTTTTAAAAGTTTTTATAAGTGACCAAATATTTTAATTAACATTATAATAAACAAAGCAATAAACTTGCAACAATATAAAAAATAATGTAATAATTAATTAGTGAGGATAAAATAAAATAAAAAGTTAGTAGTTTATAAGCTAAAATACTTTATTAACAAATAAACTAATTTTGATCAAAATAACTTATAACCTAATCAAATTGATTTAAAACCGTCTAGTTCCAAATCAAATAATTAACCTACAATTATCGATAAAAGACAATTACTAATTTTGATGTACACATTTTATATTCTTAAATTACCTTTAATATACATATAAAAATATTTTTTTTTCTTTCATAAACTTTCAAAATGTAAATAATTGTTATTACTACTTTTTTAACTGTTTTTTTCTTTCTTACTTTTTATTTTAAAAAATAGACATGAATACACCATCATTAATACTAATAACGCTCTTCTTAAGTTAATTTGTTTAAATATTTCAACTAATGTTTTTTAGTGAAGCCTTTAAATCCAATTAATATTCTTGTTATTAAAAAATTAAAAATATTCGTTATAAAAATTGACTTATACCCTTTATCCATTTTTTTAAAAAATCTACTCTTTTAGACGAGCCAATTAAACGGTAAAACACACTTCCTAAACCTAGCTAGCATGCTGTCTTTCAAATGGGCAATAAAATCATAAGAATGGGGATTATTTTTAAAGATGGTGTTTGAAAAACTAGTGTAGTACTCACTACGTAGTAAGATATATAAAATTCTTTTGCCGATCAAAGATAAAATTGCAAGGGACGCACTACTGACATTTTCTTTAGCATGAGATATATAACATTTGATAAAATATCATATAAAAATATATTAGTAGTATTTATTTATTTTTAGTGATATTTTTAAATATTCCTAAAATTTTGTAGCAACATTGTTACTAATTAAGTGTTAGATAAAAAAATATTATTAAAGGTCAAATGTATAATATGGGTGATTTCTGTTTTCTATAAGCAAAATTTTCTTAATTTAACAATATTTTAATGTTAATCTATGTCCATGCATGCACCATAATCAATTAAAGGAATATATGAAAGGGTCCACCGAGCGTGGTGGAGTCTCCGCAAACCTATAATCTGGCAATTGGTAAAGCAATTCCATGGCTCGTTAGTAGTATTTGGTTAGTCTATTAACCATATGCATACAACTGCATGCCATTACTTTACAATGGAAAATAACGCTTGTACTAGACAATGGGAGAGGGATATGATAGAGATAAAAGAAAGAAAAGTGTATATATGATAAGTCACACAGTGACAAGAAATTAAAGATTTAGAAATAAATAGAAATATGTCAATTAGATACATATACTGTCCAAGTGTCCATATATCAGTATTTAATCATTTATTTATAAAACGATGTTAAATAACTGTCATACATATTATTTTCGATCTACATTTGGTATACTATCACATTCACAACACATGGCTATCCACACCCTCACGCACGCATGCATCTCCTAGTGTTTTATAGATTTATCTCACAATAACAACTAAGAAAATATTCCGATAAAAAATAATAGTGCTAATTGAAAGTTCAAAATGAATTAATCAATCAAATTAAAGTCTATCTCTTTAGTTATTTCTTGAATTATATATTGTATTTTGTGTTTATTATCATGAGTGTGGATAAACTGATACTTAATTGCTTCAGCTTAAATTGTGGTCTATACCCAAAAAATATGTTGCATTCATAAATTTTTAAAAGCTTTTCTATCTATATTTTAAAATTATTTGTGATATATTCTTATATATGTTGATGTTGTATGTGTGTATATATATATATATATATATATATATAGTTTGACTCCCGAGTGAATGCATGAATGATTGATATATACTTCATTATTGCAGTATTTTTCTTAATGTACGGAATTGAATGGATAAATATCCCATGGGATAATATTCAGATCGAGTGCTTGCTCACGCAAGCATCCATTTCCATATTCCATGCAAAAGCATGTAAAATCAAACAAAAATTTAAACCCCCAAAATCCACATCAAGCACACTCAACTATTTCCCATTACCAGTCTTAGGTCATCCATATATAATTGAATGACTGACAGAGCCATAACAAAATAATGTTCACTGGCTTATTCTATTGAAAAAAAAAGGAGGCAAATAATTGAGTGCTATGTATTTGTTTTGCATGAGGAACATGACAGCGCACTTTGCAAAAGTAGGGTCACACGTATGCATGCAAATTGCCATCTCTTACATGAACCCTATTTTGTTATATGGTTTTAAAGTCGGTCAACACATTAATTTGAATCCATTACGGAACAATTAATTTGATTTGGTTAGATGTATCCAATCTCTCTTTTTTGGACCATAACCATTGTGTCTAACTTGACTAGACGGTTGATTTACCTAAAATAATTATGAAATGGTTTTTAAGCTCTTGTTTTGTTGATAATTTTTTTCATCTTTGTTTCTAGTTCTTTTTGTGCTCTTCTCTATCTGGTATCGACGAATTACAACCACGTACCATTTTTTGACCCTTATAAAAGTGAGTGCGCAGAGTAAGATAATGCAGAATATTATTTTAAAACAACCACCACATACTGTTCTTATGTTGATCAAGTAATTTGATCGAACCCTAAACCAGTTTTTTTTATAAGACGACAACAAATTTATTAATTAGATGATGCTGGAGTACATGAGGTACCTCCGCCTTTTACACTTTTATATATGAAGATAAACTTAGTAAAAGTTGTACGTACCAATACTCATGAAATTCCATAAAACATTTTCAAATATATTTCTAATTAAAATTCGATTTCAATCATATGCTTATGCAGAGAATAAATGACTTTGTTATGAATTCATTTTAAATAAGTGACGTTCTTACTTTTTCTACACTAATGCACGTGCATTTTGTGTGTTTCATTTGTTTTAAGTAAAGTATGCATACCAAAGTTAACCTAATCATCCATATGTTTGTAGAATGATCATGTATTATTCAATGATTAATTAGAAAATATTAGCACATTATATAACTTTTAGTGCGTACGTAATGTTTTTTCAGTTTTGAAGAAGGAATATTGAAATGAAGCCGTTAGATGCTTCATTGGATGCCTTATACTATGTGCTCACATAAAAAGGAGAAACGTGACAAAGAATCTCTTTGAATTGGTCAATAATTTCTCCCCCTTTTTAGTCTATGCATCTGTTTCTCTATCATACAGTACCTAAGGACCATTCAACAATATTATGCAATTGGACACAGTTAATTATAAAATCAATTGTGCCTATTAATTACTAAGAAATATACTGATTACAAAATTGGTTTTGTTTTGAATAATTATAAGATCTAAGTAACTTCTTTTTCTATGTAACATTAATTATATCATGCATAGATATATAAAAGATGACTATGTGGATATGTTTTCTTTATCCTATCTTATATAGTTTCTTTTAATTTACACGTTTCATTTAGTGTTGGGGTTGGTCTAGGAAAGTAATAAGAAGTTTTATAAGGGACCTCATGCATTGATCAATTATGGAAAGAAGCTATAACTAAAAGAAGGTTGTGGCATATGTTATGGTTCCCATTGGATATGTGAGGTCATCTTATCAATTATTTTCTTGGGTGTAAGATATGTGTATTCAATTAATTAACTAATGATAATAAGGTCCAGGGAATCAAAATTTTCGGTTCATGGTTTATGATTGACAACATGTGGGGGAACGTGACGACTCTCAGAACAGCTAGGAATCTCAGTGCCTTTCCTTCTTTTGCCACGATCTGTTCATGAAGATCACTACAATGATCTTCCATACACACACAAGGAGAGAGAGGGGGAGAGAGAGAGAAGAGTAATATTTATAACAAGGACGTTATAAAAGTGAAAGCTGCAATACATATTTAGAGAAAACGAAAGAGAAAGAAGCACCATATATCTAGATACCCAAACTTGTGCATGTGGGTATCACCAATCAACAAGTTGAGTGAAATATTGCCCACGCAGACACACAAGCATACATAGAGAGAGTACAATGATGGATTTATGGCTTGGAATTCCGAGCCCTAGAACTCTTTTTCGTTTTTAAATAAAAAATTCTTGATGTTCCTATTAATTTTTTATAACCTTCCTATTAGCATTTTTAATTTATAAATAAAAATATTAAATACATTTTTGTAATATTAAAATATCTATTTTAATTTTATTTTCTAATGAATATTATTGTCATGAAATACTTAATAATATATTTATTAAAATTAAGAAAAAATAAAATATTTTAGAAAAGTTGACTTCTAACAATACAATACAAATAATATTGTATTGGAGTACTTATTTTTCTAAATCTGTATAAAATAACCTTAACCGTCTATCAAAATGGAATGGAGGGGAGCATTAAATAATTTAATTTACATTCAGAATTTTCCCATCAAATAATAAAAATTACTAAACTACTGCAAATGTATGCTGGCAATTTTCTAATATTCTTTGATTTGGTCTAGATTTTATACTTCATTTCAGTTGGTCCATAGAATTTTCAGTACAATAGAATATTGAAATTTGATAGCTAGAAGAGAATGATGCCACGAATTTCTAAGTCGAAAATTCCGGGATCAACTTGTCCAAGTTCTAGTCCCACAAGTCCACTCACTCAACAGTGAGGAACTGCACTGGATATATATCATTGTTACAAAAAACAAACAAAAATATATATACTTAATATATAAGCTACTACGTTACTGACTCAGGGACCGACCAACCGTGGGTGAGTGAGAGTGAGATTTTTTTTTATGTCCTTCCCTGGTTTTGAATGTGCTTTATTCCTTCTTGGTAAGACCCTCCTTGGTCCTATCGAAAGCGAATCCAAACACCCTAACAAAGATTCCTTTCTTTCAGCGTGGCCAATCCCATTTTCAAATTTCATATGCACATAAAGTTCATTACATTTCTTTTACATACATATACTCATACACAGTACTGGCTAGCAGTATTATGCTAAGAATATCTTTAGCTGTTAATTAATTACAATATACATTATGGATGTTTCAAAGAAGTTTCTACGAGATTGATCTGCACCCTGCAGCCACCATTTTTATATTCTATGCATTCCATTGTTTTCAAGGATTAATTTATTAATATTACAAGATAATATTAAAATAATCTAACTTAATATCTTATAGTTGTTCCTACATGTTTGTTATAGCTAGTTATTACAAAAAAAAAAAAAAAAATCGAAAAAGCAAAGTATAAGCTGGTTTGATGCTTCAGCATACATCAAATAAAGTATAAAATCCAGAAACCAACCCACCAGGCCACCACCATATATTCTGTGTGAGATTTTGCTATATATAGAAAACCAGCATACGAAGAACTCAGCTCAACAAAAAGCACAAATATTAATATATAATAAAGGCTTTATTAAATATTATAAAGTAGTTGTTAAATATATATTATATTAATTTGATATTTATATATTATGGTTGTATACACTCAGCCCTATCTTTGGTAGTTTAGTTATTTCGTAATTGAGTACATTTTTTACCAGCTATGGATGTTTATATTTATATAGGTTGAACTTATACTTCAATAAAAATTTGCTTACTAAAAACAATTATTTGTACATATTTATCACATAATTAGTAATAGTAAAAAGTGTCACATAATTATTTATACTATAAATTTTCTTCATGAAATATTTTATTATTCAAACTTGACTTTAAGCTCAATTAAAGCAATAAGTTTTACAATTATAAATATATATTATATGTGCATCTGATTACTTGTGTAAGGATTTGTTAGTGCTCCCACAGTCCCACTTGTGAATCTTAAACTTGGATTTAAATACATGAGCTAAGTTTAAGCATTTTTTTTTTCATAAATAAAACATAATGTAGATTACATGAGCTAAGTTTAAGCAGTCAATGTAGATTACAGTCTTAGTAATAGAAAAAAGTACCTTTATTTTATTATTATAAAAATGAATACTTATTTTTATGAGTATAATGAAATCATATATAGTTGACTAAGATAGAAAATGTCAATAACAAATATAATTTACTAATGGTTTGATGTTGGATCAAATAGCTTTTGTTAGTAAAATAATGGAAATTAATTATTATTAATTTGGAATATAATAGATGAAAACTCAATGAGATCCGCAGAAGAATGAAGAAGAGGTGGTGTTGGATCAGGAACAGGAACAGGTGATGAGAAACATTAAAACAAAACAAAAGAAGAGAGGAGCAGGCTCGCATGCAATATGCATCTATATATCTATCCTCGTTAAGAATGTAATGTTGAAAGCCACAAATATCCATGCTATGCTATTGCTTTGTTTTGCTTTGCTGCATGGAAGGGCGAGCAAGCAGATCCAGTAACTGCCGCTGAGGTCCCTTCCCTCTCTCTCTCTCTCTCTCTCTCTCTCTCTCTCTCTCCATGCGGTCCAACTTACACACTGACAAACAGTCCTTTGTCCTCTTCTTTAAGCAAATATAGTAATTAGATACTACAGTGTTTTTTCTTAGCATCAGATTAGTGGGGAGGGGTGACTGTCAACTTTATTAATAATTAATTTTAGTTGAAAAATTAATTATTTTTAGTTGGATCTTATTTTTCATTCATGTTTTTTATTTACATAATTTGAACTCAAGATTTTGTTTGAGAAAATTAAATCAAATTCTATTCAAATTAACGACTTATTAATTAGCTATATTTGAAAATGTTAGTCCAAAGAATTACTATTAAATAATCAAAAGTAGTTGATTTAAGTAGTTTAACACTTCATCTTTTAACTAAGATTTGTTTGAAGATATGACTTCATCTCAAAACATAAGAGAGAGATTAATAGTATATTTAATAAGAAATTAATCTTATATATTTCTTATTAAAAAAAAAGGAATCATTAAATAAGTCTCTTTTGCTAAAATTATACGGAGATGATTTTATAAATTATAATGGGATGTGTTAATAACAATTTTTTTTATAAAATTTATAATTATTATTTATTTATTTTTGTTAAGAGATCACAAACATTTTTTAGTCATATTCAATATTATGAGGATACTTATTACTCCTAAAAATTATCTTTTCTCAATGTTGTACCATTTAATATTCAATCATAATTAGTTTATATACTTTTAAAATATCTACCACCTTCTCCTTTTTATTTGTTTTTTATTTAATATTTTAGAAAATTAGTTAACAATTTGTATAAAATCCAATAAGTAACTCAGAACATTACTTACAAATTAATGTTTTGGTTTTCATAAATATTATTAACTGATTTTACAATTTATTTATCTTTCGGGTAAGTTAAATTCTCTTTCATTGATTGAAAAAACATACATGAAATAATTATTAAGAGTAAAATTAGAAAAAAAAATATTCATTGATATATAACAATTAATTAGAAT
>PYAF01000602.1:3184363-3196055 GCA_007407185.1 Glycine tomentella
AAATATCTACCACCTTCTCCTTTTTATTTTTTTATTTAATATTTTAGAAAATTAGTTCCCAATTTGTATAAAATCCAAAATTTTAAGTAACTAAGAACATTACTTACAAATTAATTTTTTGGTTTTTATAAATATTATTAATTGATTTTACAATTTATTTATCTCTTGTATAAGTTAAATTCTCTTTCATTGATTAAAAAACATACACGAAATAATTATTAAGAGTAAAATTAGAAGAAAAAAATATTCATTGATATATAATAATTAATCAGAATAAAACAAAACAAAGCTACAAAAGATGTCAAATAAAAAATAGAGTGTTATGTCTATTGATTGAAAAATCTCTATATTGAATCTGATCAAATTATGAGTTGTTATATAATTAAAAATCATTAACTTTTTAATAAATGATTTAAATTTTATATGTTGGAAATTTTCTAATTGCTTGATAACAGAAATATTTACAGTACTGATGTATCAAAATGAACTCTTATTTTTATTGATTTTATTTAAAGCAACTCTTAAACTCATTTTAAGTAAATAAATATAATGATTTTACCAAAAAAAGTATTTAACCAATAAAATTATGTGAATGTACTCTTTTTAAAGCAACACAGAGAAATTTATCAAATAAAAAAAATATTAGATCAATAACAGTATTCTTTTAAAACGATAATTTTAAATTCTTATCTTTCGCTAAACCTCATGTACCACGCGTTTAGCGCGTAAGAATCTGCGAATTGGTCAGAATCTCCAGACATTCTATTACCATGTAGCAGTTTGTGTCGCTGAGTTTGTGACTTTGTGGTAATAACAACGCATCAAATTAATTAGAGATTGCTAAAATCTTTGCTCTTTTTGACTCTGCTAGTTCGTGGGACAGAGACATGCAGACATTCTTTTACAACGTTATGTTATGTTGCTTACTGCTCTATATTTTGGGTTACTACATATATGTGGGGAGTGATGCATTTAGAATTCATTTTCCAAATAATATAATGGTTCACGATTGTATATATTTTTTATCAACAAGATTGCAGTTGATTATATGTTCCTTCCCAACTTAAACAAAGAAAAAAAATGCACTACTATGGTCAAATTATGTGTTGCATAATTGTATTATATGCTGTCATTTTTTAAATAAATATTAATATAAAGTAATCTGAAGAAAACATTGATTAATATTATTTATCAGAGATAATAAACGTACACAAAATTAAAATTAATATTTTCTTTTATAAATTTATTTTATATTTAAAGATCGATTCGATTCTTTAATCATTTAACTAAAAAATATAAGTTACTACGACTTCTTTTGACAACTATTTTTATTATATATACTATTTGTTTGGTCAAATTAGTGGACATATATTTGGGTGGAACATATGAAGGGTGAAATTTAACAGTACTCTTACGTTTAAAGAAGTCCAACATTTTCCGCACACCTAAAATACCATCAATGGCCATCATAAGCATGGTGATGATGCTGATCTCGAAGATTACTATGATGTTAAGGTTTCAATGTTTGTGGTTCGGGGTGGCCATTTTGTCGTCTTTTGATGCTCTTTCTCCGCGTCTCTGCCACCAAAACCGCAAAATAATTAGGCAAAGTTTACAACTTTACATAGTCCCATTCTCATAATATTAAGTACATTCTAACATATTATCACAAAATCATTCTCTCTCTCTCTCTCACCTGACCCAACGTTTGTCGTTGGTGAAATCAATTAGTACCATTTAGAAAAGGACACTCTTGCTCACATGCAAAAACATGATCATTTTTTAATGATAGAACAACTAACAGATTCTGTGTGGAGAGTTGGAAGTCACTAAACTCAAGGAGGATTTGTTTAAGTATAGTATTCAAAATTTTATATATAAATTTTAGAAGCTATGAGATTTGAATCTCTATTGGGAATATATATTAATCATTCATCAATTATATATATATATATATATATATATATAACGGCTGCAATTTCTTAAAGTACTAAATTTGTTCAGTGAAGCTATCTCTAGCTAGCTTTGGCTGCGCAAGATGAAACATCAAAATCATTTTTTCTAAAAGGAAAAAAAAAACTAAAACCCTCGTCTTTGATCAGTGAATCTATTTCTTGGTATGGCTGCGCAAGATGAGACATCACAATCATATTTTCTAAAAAAAAGAGAAGAAATTAGAACAATTTTGTCTGGGTTTTGGAGAATTGGAACTTCCCTAGAATAATTATCCTGTTCATGAGTGGAATAGAAAATTCCAAATTGGAATCACTCATTTCAAACAATATGACAAGCAACACCTTTTGAGTTTTTAGGAGGTCGTTAGAGTTTGTCCCAAACTGGGTCTCTGAATAGTTCTGAAACTGGTTGGTCAAATAATTGCATGAGTACAATTAACTTTGAAGTAATCCTTAAAACCAAGCAACGCCTAATTGAAATTGTTTCTATGGTTGTTGAGCAAAGAGAATATATAGGTTTGCTATTCAAATCCTAGATTTACTATTTTAAATCCTTCGTTCACAATCCAAACACGGTAAAGAAAAGATACATGCAATTTGTCATATGCATGCCATGTACTTTGTCAACAAATTAAGTGCTTTACTTTGTGAAGTTCTTGCTTGTCTCACATCAAGTAAAATAAAAAGTCCAATGTAATACTTAATTTATAGATTCTCCCAGGTAATAAACTAATATTTTGGATTGGATTCTTTTATATGCTTTAGTCACAATAAATACTGATAGGTACTGATAATCTAAAAGGGGGTAATAATGTTACAAATCTGATCTCATTAATTAGAATAAAAATTTTAATTAAAGTACTTAAACATTACACTTTCCCTGGGTGTTTAGAGAAGCTTAATACTATAGTAGTACTTAAACATTATATAAACTTTCCTTTCAATGTAGGATTTAAACATTAAGCTCTCCCTTGTGTGTTTAGAGAAGCTTATTTTCCCCATTTATCTAAGGTTTTAGCTGTTTGAGAAAGTATACATTGTCCATAGTCCATGAAACAAAATAAAGCTTTCAAATTAAAGTTGCTATAATCTTGGATGATGAGAAAAGCGTTTGAAGAGTCATAAATTAAACCAAACAAAACGAGAGAGAGAGAGAGAGAGAGAGAGAGAGAGAGAGAGAGGTGGTTTTACACTATGAACAAAAGAACTACACTAAGTTGCAAGATAAATCTTTTTAGAGAATTATATTAAAAGGCATAATGGTATTAACATCAAGGAAAAGTTCCTGTAGTCGTTAGAAGAACTTTCTAAAAGGAAAAAAAAAATAACGGAATATCTATTTCTTAAATTAAGAAAATCACACTTTTCCACTACAAAACATATATGATCGAGGAATGTATACAATGAGAAAGACAACCTATGTTTATTAATTCTTCTTTGACCACCACTCTTGCTTTACTATCCATTCGCAAGGAAATTCCAGAATCTCTTAAAGAACAGTTCAAATGAGCTCAATTTAATTATGTAACCAAATGATTCATGATTTTGATTAATTAAACTGATTGGCCAAATTTTATTCATATAAAACACACTGAGATCAATCATTCAGAATTAATCTACCATTTATGGAATTTTCTATTATCATTGCAGCACATTTTCCTCCAAATCGTTAACTGAATGAAGATGAAACCTTAGTTAAATCAGCACTCTTCACCATTAGAAAAAGCATCATATTTTTCATAGATATATATATTTGGCAATCAAGTGGCACTGGAAACCAATGATACAGACATCGTTGATAAGCTACTGCAATAATATTCATTCTTTTGAAAACTCATAATTTCACTATAGTAAACCTTCCCATACAAAGCAACCTAAACCTAATAATAAAAGGAAAGAGAAAAAAGAAGAAGAAATAACAACAATATAAAGATTAAACATAGAAGAAGATCTAACATCCCTAGGGTTTTCATATTTGATCTTAAAATGAAACCAAAGTACTTAACCATCCTCGAAGCTTCTTCACGTGGGGCTAATTATAACCGAGTTGGTTGAAACTTTGTGAAAGGAAACAGAAGAACCAAAAGCCAGAAACTTCACAAAGAGATAGCAGAAAATTCTATAGTGCGTTATTACTAGTAGTGGAAGAAGAGCTGAAAGCAGAAATATCAGTCCAAGCAGCAGTGGCACCACCACCACCACCACCACTCCAATATTGCTCATTTGTGTTAGGGTTATTATTGACCCCCAAGAACTGTCTAGGCAAACCAAGTTCCTGGTGATGATGATGATGATGGTCTTCCATTTTCACAGAAGCAAGCTGAGACATAACCCCAGAAGTTGAAACCTTAATGGGAGTGCTACCGTAGCCATCACTACCACTAGCACCTTCAAAAGGGTACAACCCATGTGATGAAGTAGCTTCCAAGCCAGACAAGAACGGAAATTGGTGAGTTTGTGGAACCCTCCATTGTTCCAAACCAGACAACATAGAACCACCACCACCACTCAAACTGCCTCCTATATGGAAATTCAAGTCTCCTATTCCTCCCATTGGACCCGAAATTGCGCCATAGTTCAAGCCATAGCTTAACCCTATTTCTCCTCCACCACCACCACCAAGGTGATGGTGGTGGTCACCAAGTTGATGCAATGGAGCCATGAATCTAAGCGATGGCGGCACTCCAGTACCGCCGAGGCTGGCCACCAAGTCAGCAGAGGAGGAGCCACTGGTTGTGGAAGCCGAACCGGCACTCGCGGTTTGGCGATCGGAGTTTGCCGGAGACCTGGTGTTGTTGCCGGAGCTTCCTCTGCTCCTCTTGTTCCTCCTGCAGCCGCCCCCGACAGGGACGTTCCTCAAGGCCCCGCCACGTGTCCAGTACCTTCTGCAGGCCTTGCAGATGTGGCGGGGCTGAGAGAGGCTGTAGTTGTTGAAGTAGCAAAACTTCGTGTTGGTGGATTCACATCTTGGACACTTTTGTGGAGCTTCCTGCATAGGTATGTTGGCCATCCTTGCCCTATCCGCCATCGAACCAGGCCTGATGGACCCGGCAGTAGTGCTACCGCCGAGTTCATGAGGCTGCGATGGCAGAGGCTGTGGTGGTTGTATTGGTTGTGGAAGAATAAGGTGAGAGCTGGCCGCAGTGTTGTTTCCTTGCTGCTGGTGATTTGGTTGCTGCAGTAACATAAAGTTGAAGTAGCAAATTAAATCAAATATGTGGTATATTCAGGAGAAGGGTATAAACAAAAGTGTAGGAAGAATATCTATCTTTTGAATTTTGCCTTTTGGACAAAGAAATTAAATGAGAAAGAACCAAATTGAAGAACCCTTCAATTTATTTTTTTTACCTGTTGCTGCCAGTTGGCTGGATCAATATATGCTGGGATGGAAGTATAAACCATGGTTCCTCTTGGAGCTTTCTCTTTTGTAAAGGTTGATGGTTTTATTTTTTGGGAGCTAATAGTGGAGAGAATCACATCAAACAGTTAGAGAGAGAGAGAGAGTGTGTGTGTGGTTGAGCTGAGCTGAGCATAGAAGAGAGAAAGAAAAAGAGAGAAAGCACAAAAGAAAGAAAGAAAGAAAGAAAGAAAGAAGAGAGGGAAGAAGGGTTTGGGGAGAGGAGGGCAATGAGAAGCAAAAATAAAGGAGGTGCTTTTGAGTATTTATATATAAATTTTTAGTTTCTTGTTCATTTCCCCCGATAGCACTCTTTTTGTTTTATTGCTTTTCAGGATTTTGAGAAGGCGATGTTTCTTAACCCATAAGCTTCTTTTTGATGCCCTGTAAGAACTGTGCTTAGAAAAAAGAGATATTGTATTAGTGCCTCTCTCTCTCCTCCTTCTGCACGAAAAAAGCTAAGTATTGAGTCTGATATGTCATGTTACAAATAGAGAGAGAAAGGGAGTGTGTGCTGACCAGCCTAGCTTTTCATGCTAGCAATTTGGTGTAGAATGACCAAAGCTAACTTTAATTATGATTCTATTATAAAATATAACATTAGTTTATCCGGTGATTGGTGAATTAATGATAGATTATGGTAAAGAATAATGGGGTTCATATGTTAATTTTTTTTATATTGGGTTGAAGAAAAAAAATAAAAAAAGGTGTCCATTTGTGCTTTAGTGTGTCCCGACCGAGTGAACCTTTTCTTGGTCAGGTCTGTTCCCTTCCCCACTCCTCTCTTTCTTTTTGCATGGAAACATTCATCCTTGCGTCTGACGCGCCACAACATGGGCACGAGTCAAACTCGTATGTGGAATATGGCAGAAGTTGGGTTATACATAGTTACTTAGAGGGAAGAGAAGGGAAGGGACCCCCCAAAGTAACTATTTACAAAGTGTTTCTCTAATGGATACTATATAATGATTGATCGAATGTTGTCCAAATTAAAGAAAAGAAAACACATATAGTTAATTAGTTACAAGATTTGGCAAATGAATTGTGCAATATATGGATATGGATTATATGTACTGGAAATGTGTCAGCTCATCATGTTGCAAAAATATGTGACTTTTGCTTAGGTATTAAGGGTCTCTGAAGGGCGTTTGAAGCCCCCTTGGCCCCTGCCTGGGATATTTTCGTGAAACCAAAACCTGGATATATATGGTCACGTCATATTCGGCTGCTACATGAAATTAAGAAAATAGGAATTGAGATTTTTAGGCATGAAAAATATCTCATTCACTCAATTCAGTTTTAGAGTAACTCAGTTAGCAAAGCTTGTGCTGCAATTAATTTGGAAAATAAATATGTTGATAATATATATTATTGAGAGTTAAATATTTAACATAAATAATTATTTATGAGACTTTATTTATTTCAATTAAACTTTGGATTAGTCAGATCTCTTTCTCTCTTTTTTATGATAAATCAAAAAAATTAAAACACACACACACACATATATATATATATATATATATATATATATATATATATATATATATATATATTATTGGGAGTCTATGATGCCAGCACAAGTTTGATGGTTTTATTATTTTTTGAGTCAGGACTTTATACGCATTAACATATCAGTGTTGTTATAATTGTTATCTTAATCACTAAATGCATAAATCAATTAACATGAAACAATTTTAGTTTAATTAGATTTAAATTTTTAAATTTTGAATATGTAATTAGGTTAAATATTCAGAAGATGAGCATACCTAACTCAAGTGTCTCTAATAAAAACATACATGTGATCTATAAAAAAAATTCCATTTTCTTTATATTTTTTATAATTAAATTTTGATACAGTGAACTACTTGTTCTCCATTCTTGTATTTTATTTCGTTAATCCCCCCTCTCTATTCTCAAATAAATGTTTTTTATCCGTATATATTAATTATTATTATACTAGATTTTTGTTAGTGAAGAATTATAATACACAATATCTCATTATTTTCTCTCTTCACCATCAATTAGTGTTATATTCACTGTTCAAATAAATTTTATATAACCTTTTTGTGTTATATAACATTAATTTTATACAAAATATTATCTAACAAATGTGACTTATTTAAAAGAAATTGTGATTTCTGATAAAATTGACTTTTACATAATAATAGTTTTTGATGTGTCAATGACGAAACGTTTTACTACTATTAGATTAGTCCCTTTAACCACGACAATCTCTAAGCAACTTACCGTTTACATCATACTGGGTTATCAATTGTTTATGTAGGAACTGAGATCTTAAGTTAATCCATCTTATTCTATATATTAATAATACTATTATTATAATCCCTCAAACAAAAGTATATTATATTTGGAGTCAAAAGTCTATATAGGCTTCAGATTTGGGGTCTCTCGGCCCACGCTTTACCCAAGCCAAGCTTTGAGTTTGTCCCTTTATTGTTAAATATCAAATCATGACCTTGAAATGGACATTTTCTTCCTACACCCAATAATTTTATCTATACACCCAGTAGAGACAGCGGAAAAAAAAAAATCCTTACATATAGCCGATACGCAATCCATAAGTTCATATAAATTGTCAATCCACAAGGCCTTATGGATTATCAATCCGTAAGTTATGTTAAAAATATGTTTTATAAAATAATTTAAAAATAATAACACATGTAAATCTCAAACTTGCAATCTTCGCATTATTAGCATGAAGCTCTAACCAATTGAACTAATAGGTCAGTTATGTTTAAATAATTAATATCGCTATACATACCAATAAAATTTATAAAATACATTTAATATACATATAAGTTTACATAATAAATTTTGTAACAATTAATTTTAATCTGATAATGTATTTTTTACATATATAATTATTTAATAAATTAAGTTAAAGTTTATATTTAAATATTTTAAAATAAATTTGTCATATTTAAATGTCTTATTACAAAATATATTTTTAATAAAATCATGAATGTTATGTTAAACCTTAAAATTATGTTTATATCATATAAGTAAGTTAAATTTGATTCTTACAAAGTCTCACATATATGTTTGTACTTCTATGTTAGTGTTAAATTCTCACAAACTAGACCGTTAAAATAGACTTGTAGACTAGGTCAAAACTTTTATGTAGGTAAGGTCCAGGTCCTTCTAAAAGTCATTGACACTAAACATGTTAGATTCAAGACATACACTTTTAATTTGGATTAAACTCGGACCTAACAAAACCTAACTCAACTCGTCTATTTTCATCCTAGCTTGTGCACTGACACATTAAACTAAACTGAAATATTTATTATCATCATATGTTTTAACCACTTATCAACGATTTGAATTTAAAAAAAAATAAATATTTTTTACCAATATAAAAACTATTAAAAACATTAAAAAGTTTAAAATATTCAATGTATTAAACGTTATACTTTTAAGAATTCATTTTATTTAATTTTAAGAGTTATATGTATCTTTAGAACCGTTAGTCAACACTTAATATTAATTCACGTCAATCTTCTGACATTCATTAAACTGAAATGTAACCGCTAGTCAACGATTTGAAAATAAAAAAGTATTAAAAAACAATAAAACATTTTAAATATTCGATATATTAAATTTTTTTCTGAATATATAAAATGCTATATTTAATAAATATTTTTATTTAATTTTAGGAGTTATATATATCTTAGAACAGTAAGTGAACACTTAACATTCACACTAATCTTCTACACAAAGTAAGCACAGGAGGTGAAAACCATTGCTAAATGGCTTTTCGGATCAATCAAGCTCTCCTTTTGGGCCTGCTATGCATTGTTTTGCTTTTGGGGTCAGGTAAAGAAATATAGTCAATTTTATCTCCAAAGTGGCATTCTAATAGAATTAATTAATGTGAAAACTGAAAATTTTGTTTTGTTAGAGTTCCGAGTCTAATTTGTAATGTTGATTGCGGAAAAAAGGCTTGAGTTGTTAGATACGATTCAACAAGTTGCTTTAATTTTTATCCCCATGAATTTTAACCTTTCTTTAAAAAAAATTATATCAGCAGATGTCAATCATCAGATTCACAGATCTCACTATTAATTCATTTTGTTGGAGTCAAAGTGGTTGGATTAATATATAAAAAACCGAAGAATCATGTGCTAAAAAATTTAGAAAGACATGCAAATTAAGGAACCAATATATATTTATAAAGTTTTAAACTTTGTGGTGATCAATAATAATGCAGGACAAGCGAATGTGGATTTTAATCCTCCGGGACTAATCTGCCTAAAAGGAGCATGCGGAGGTAATACACAGTGCGTTCAAAGATGTGCTGGCACTGGCCATGGGAAAGGGGGTTCATGCATAGGATTCATTCCTGGGGTTATCTTGTGCTGCTGTTACAAATGAGTTATGATGTTATATCCTTTTCAATGTATGAAAATAAAATAAACATACACTAATTTAGCTTTGAATCTTCGAGATAGGAAGAATTCTGTGTAAAAGGATCGAACTTGATTATCAATGAATGCAATATTTGAATTGAAATAATCTTTCACATTGTCTCCTATTTTTTCAAAATAAAAAAGTTGAAATTCAAGAGTTTGCTTGACCAAGATATGAAGTTTTCGACAGTTAATTAGTAAATTAAATACAGTGTATTAACATCATTAAATCCCTTGTTCAAAAGTTACGTTTCAAAGATTAGTCTTGCGAAAATTGTAGTTTATAATTGTCCAAACTTGAAGTTGTATCAAATATTAAAAAATATATATTAAAAAGTATATGGAAATGTTATTAATTTGGAGTTGTAATAATTAGTAAGAAATAATGATTTTAAAAATTAGATTAGTTGTTGAGTTGATAAAATAGAGGAATGCTTCCACTACTCTCTTTTGGACATTCTTTCCCACCAAAATTTATTTAAAATCATAAATTTTGATAGATTTTACTTCTTATTTAATATAAATGAGAAAAAGAAAAACATTAATTTTGAAATCAAACTCACAAACGGATGATTTTCAATAAATTTTATTTGATCACAATTAGAGAATATCTAAAAGAAATTGAGCATTCCTAAAAAAAACATATTGGTTTATACTGATTTTTTCTAGAGAAATGTTGATTATTTAATAACCGTGAATATGATCAAATTAGTGATGATATATATTTTTAATATAATGAAAATATTAAGGTTTTCCTTTTTATTTTTCATGTAAAATATGAATTGTCTTTTAAATTACATTATTTTTTACTAATAAGTTATTGGTTTGAGTAGTATTAGACTCAAGAAAAATATTAATGGCACACATTAAAAATTCAAAAGGACAAGTTTTTCAAAGTTACTATTTTGAAGTCTTAATGTATGTATTTAATATATTTCAATTATTAAATAATTTATTTATTATCGTTTAATATCTTAATAATATAATGTAGCATACTGTTCATGTTAATTAACTTGTAAAATTTATATTAATGGTTAAATTTTTATTAAATACAATTATATCAATGATTATTATTTTAATACCAAATTGTTAATATATGTGTCTCCCCAAATTAAGTAATTGTGTGGTTTGACAAGGGGCTGGTGGGGGAGAAACTTTGAGTTGGAATCTTCGGGTTAGAATTTTTTATATTTGGTATCCATTTTTAAAAAAAAAAATTTGGGAAATAATAGAAATATTTTTTTATTAAGTTTTCCACGAAAACTTTTTCATGGAGATGTGAGAATTTTACTTTTTCCAAATTTTATTTTTTATTATAGTAAAAATATCATATTATTCTTGTTAATGTGATAAATAATTAAAATAAGGATAAAAATATCAAGTAACTCTTTAATTCCCAAGAAACTTATATAAATGTTTGATGGTCAATCAAACATATTTTACTAGTTTTTAGAATTCATGATTTATAGGTATGAAAAAACTTCTCTTCTAACCAATCCACCCTTGGTTCTAACTTCATTGCCATAATTCTATACCAAAAATTTTGTTAATAGATTAATAGAATTTATTTATTAAATACTTAATATATTTAAATATATTCATTTAATGTATATTTAAATACATAGAATATATTTAATGCTAAAATCACCTTTTATCTTTTTTAAAAGAAAATGATGTGACTATATAAGCATTAATATGAATTAACTGAATGTATTTAGGCTTAATTATTAATTTGGTTCCCAAATTTTTAAAAAATTCAATTTGGTTTTCAAGTTCTTAAACATGAATCAATTTAGTTTTCATATTTTTAAAAGGTTCAATTTGTTTCTCAAATTTTTAAAAATGAATCAATTTGATCTCCAAATTTTTAAGAATTTATGGATCAAATTGAAACTATTTAAAATAATTTG
>PYAF01000602.1:3203863-3223684 GCA_007407185.1 Glycine tomentella
TTTTTAAATAGTATTATTAAAAAATTATTCAAATATTAAAAATGTTTTTAAAAAATATAATATCGTTCAAATAAATTATAATGTTTTTAATGATAAAAAAAGGAAACACGTCGCAAAAATATATTAAAACAAAACAACTATGACTATCCATTACTTTCAAAAGTAATAAATCCTTATACTTAAGTTGAAAGGGATTAACATTTCTCTTTTATAATATAAACTTTGAATTTTTTGTCTTAATTTTTAAATATATTAAATATAGTAATTTGGAAAACGAATTTTAATGATCTTCTCTCAATTAAAATCTTATTAAAATTAAATTGAATTCGTAAAATTTATGAAGCAAGCAGGGTTATTTTTTCAAATTGAAGAAAATAGGTGCTTTACTACAGCTAACTGCCTGGGTTAATATATACGTAATAAGTTTACACCGTTTCTATTACAAAAAAACGGAAAATGCAACGAACTGTACACCTTTCGTATTTTTTTTTTTTTTACTTTACTTACTACATCTTTACGTGGAAAACAAAAAGATAATCTAGAAAAGAAATGTGGAAGAGAATGAAATTTATCCATAAGTGCAGACATTGATAAAAACAAATTATTAGATTTTATTCTTCTCACTTTTTCTTGCTTTTATTTCTTAATTATAAAGTATATGTAAATATATAGTAAAAGTTAGGCCACTATTTCATAGAAAACCAAGTAAGTTGAGAAAAAAAGAAGAGAGAATAGTCGGAGCTATTGGACAATCAGCTCCAAAGATGAGAAAAATGTTATACGCTTCTAAATTCAACCTTTTTTATGATCTAAATTAAACTTTAAAGGTAATATTTGGCATTTTTTTTCTTTTTTTTTTCTCTTTCCTGAAAGTGACATCTCTTTGTTTTGGCCAGTAGGGAAAAAAAGGTGACATCTCTTTTTCTTAACACTTGCAATAGCTCGATTTGTTTGGCTTTATAATTAAAAGACTTATTGTGTTAATCTAATTTTTTTTTATAAAAAAATTAGACAAAATACTATTCTTAAATTAAACCAAGTGTCTAGAAATTCATTAAGATTATAAAATTGAGTCGAATCCACTTATTCAGTCTACTAAAAAATATAAATTGAGTTTGACAAATCGAAATTAGATTTTGGCACTCTCCACCTAGCCTGATTTTCTTTATAATGATTTAAATTATTATATGACTTGTCAATTTATCTCAACTATATCTTACTTGCTTGGGATTGTTTGGAGTAAAATTAATAGAACATGAGTTAAAAACGTGAAGTTTGATTGCTAAATGTACTCGCTCTAATTGTTAACTATCCGCTATATATTCTTTGTATTGTTTTTATTATCCCAATATATCTTTCCAATTGCTATGCATATCCAATTGCAGAGTAGGAAGATTATTTTTCACAACAAATTATTCAAATGGCTCCCACCATTATGGGTATTCTTTCTCGATATAGTAGTTACACACGCCACCACTAGTTGTAATATTCAAGATTATAGAGCATGAGGTAATTAATAAAACATACACGAGACTTATGTTTCACTTTGAGCATATATGGACTTCCTTATATATGCTGCATGACTAGGACCATATATCGACAACAAAACAACTCATAATCTTTTTTGCAAGGCAAGAGGTATATGTTGTTGGGGTAATAGGAAAATTTATTCTGAGGGGAAAAGAGAAAGAGAAAATAGAATAAGTAAGAAAGAAGATAATAGTGAGGAAAAGTGAAAGGAAGGGGTGATGGAGAAATATTCGAATTGGTGAAGCGAAGGAAAACAAAGAAAAAGAAAAGAATAGTTAAGTAAAATTATTAGCAAAATCAGGAAAAGTATATTTAGTGATAAAAAGTTTATGTTTAGCAATTGCAAAACTTGAATCTGAATTTAAGATCTTTAAAATACAAGATTTTTCTTTTTTATGAATATGAAATTAATCTTAAATACTCAAAATATAAAAAAAAAAATAGTGGGTCATTTAACTTGTAGTTTGTATAGGTCTAAACTCAGATCAAGGAATAACGGAAAAGAAGTTATTTACTAATAAAAATAGGGTATGTCTAGCAATTGCAAAACTTGATCGAATCTGAATTTAAGGTCTTGAAAATGCAAGATTTTTCTTTTTTCTTATGAGTAAAAAATTAATTTTAAATATTTGATATACAAATAGTGGCCCATTTTTTTTTAAAATGATATTGATATGAAGTAGTCTTTACAGAAGAAGGTAATTAATTTTTATGAAGGGTTTTGAACGCATAAAATAGTAATATTTCTTTCTAAGTACAATTTATTTTATATTTAAATACCAATCGGGATTTGAACCCTAAATTACTTATGTCAATTGTTATTGATAAATCTTAATCCATTTAACTCGTGGCCTGTATAGAACTAAATTAAGCTCAAGGCCAACCCTTAGCCTAGTTTAGAGGGACGAATTCAAAAAGTTGTTTTTTTTTTTTCATGTTGTTTTCATTAATGAAATAAATAACTTCTTGTTTCATGTCTACTTTTCTATAGGCAAATTAAAAAGTGACATGGTAAGATTAGAAAGTACATCTTTTGGTTGTAATTTTTTTTATGTATTACATTCATAAAATTCATATTAAATAATTTTTCAGCTCAATGTGACATAATATGTAATAAACCTATGATAATGCACACACTTAAAGTGATAGACTTTCTACTAAGATAAGAAATACAATTTAAAACTCTACATAAAGGAATTAAAACTAAGTCACTTATTGATAAAGAAGAAAAAGATATGTAAGCTTTAATCTAAAACGGTGATCTTATGTAAATGATAAATGATAGCCTACAATTAAATTAAATGAAAAAATGTGATATATTTTTATGAAATTACATATCTATTTTTTTATACAATATATATTTATATTTTAAAATACTTGTATAGAAAGGAAGTGTTGTCTATTATATTATTTTGCATGAGAGGATTCACTCAATAAAAGAACATTATTAGGAGGGTTGTGCCTGTCACCCGTTCCTTGAAGTGGGTTTTGGTCATAATCCAAAAGCATGAAGATAGTAGAGCAATTTGCTTTGCTAGAGAGATCATGCACGCTTTGTGGGAAATGAAATTAGTGTCGAATAGCACATAGCAGCCACAAGTTTGGCTAACTAATCATGTTGGAAGCCGTTCCTATCGAGTTATTGTCTTCCTGATTCCCGGTCGCTGTATTGGGAATGCGTCTTTTTCTGCATGATGCTGATTCACCTTTGCAACACTACGTAATTGCCTTTATAACATGCCAATCCTTGTTTACCCTTCATCTAGTTTTAACAATCTCGCAAACTTCAAAATTATTTTAACTTAATAAAAGTCTCAAATTTAAAACCTAAGTATATATGCAGTTGAATTACATACTCAAAAAAAGAATTTTGTCATCCCAATAGATTCTATCCGACTTGAAGATTATTTTTTTTGTGAAAGATACATGTGTTCTACTAAAAAAATCTCACTTACTTGGTTAACTGTTTTTTGTGATAACGTTTTAGTACGCAGGATCCTTCACGGTCCCAAGTATCGCAAATGTGAAAGTGTTATTTGACATTACGCAATAACTGTCTTTTTGAAATTTCGACATCGTGGCTCTTTCTTTTTTTTCTTAAATACATTATTGTAAGAATAATAATGTCATCAGCCAAATCAAGAAAAGAAAGAGTGTTATTCGGGTATCCTAAGTCCTAACCAGGAATAATGAATCATGTAACACATGCCCCCATTCCCAACAATGATTTTACTGTATCTTTGTGGAAATCGACATCCAGACCTGTCTCTTTCCTGAGATGACCTGCATGAAAAAACTTACCACTCCCACAAAGAAAGGGGAACATATATAAGATAACAATATTATAGTTTGTAGCCTTTTTTGTCCAAGATATGTGATTGAGACTCACCACCGAAAGACAAGAATCTTGATCACAACTGAGACTGAAACATGAGGCTAGCTAAACAACTATTGAAGACATTTCATTGCAAAAAAGAAATGACAGTAGGAGTTTGAGATGACAACAAAGTATACAAATTTCTTCTTCTGGTAACAACAAATATCTGTATTTCAACAATGTGTTTAACAGCCACCTTAACACTTCCTACAAGCTTTACAGCACAATTGATTCAATTCAACTAAAATGATTGATTGGCAGAGTAAAATTGAAATTTCCTTTAAACTAAAACATGAAAAGGAAATATTGGGGATCCTATACTATAGTAATCTGTCGTATATATAAATCACATCTATAATCACTATCTATGCCATCTGCTGTAAATTAAAATGGCAACAGATGCACCTAAAATCTAGCTGGCAGTTTTCCAAGTATATTCTCAATGGTTTCCTATCAACTCAAAAAGCTGTGAAGCTTTTCGCTTGGACCTTTCTGAACCATTTTCTTCGAGGTCCAAGAGAGGATTGACCACACCAAGTGAACTGACAATTGACAAATAAAAAGGGTCTCCATTACATAGGATAACCAACACTGAAGTTGCATTCTCTTTGTTCCTAGAAGGTGCATTACGGACTAATTCCACCAAAGTGGATACAACATTCATAGATGCAGTGTGGGCTAAAAGATAAAGCAACTAAATTCCTTGTTTTAGGTCTCTAAGAAAATTAGGTCTAAAAAAAATATATTAATAATTACAAGACTCATATTTTTTTATAATATTTATAAAAAATAATATAGAAGAAATATAATTTTAATTTTCGGTAAGACTCTAATTTCATTATTCAGTTTTACTTAAAATTAATTACTCACTGATTCACATTAATTAGTCTGTCTCTTGATTAACTATATCAAAGGTTTCTTAATCTGAATATATCAATTTTTATTAAAATTAATCTGAATCTCTTTCTTTATTTTCTCTAATTATCAAAAGTAATCAAAAAGTCTCTTTCTATTATCTCCCAAATTAGCTAAAATATCACTTTTAGTCTCATTTATATTCTTTGTGGTCCTCTAATTATTCCTTCCTTTATTCTCATTTGATTAAGTACACTTATTGATTTTCTCTCTCCATATTCCTTGTTTTGCTTTTGACTTATGACTTGACTTTGTTGCTTCTATTCCGATTCACATGTAAGGTATTACACATGTTATTTTAATAATTCTTCTATCCATTTGGCTAAATCATTTGAATCCTTTATGCTCTTTTTCTCTTTTTGAAATATGATTGTAATTTTTATAATTTTTTAAAATTCAATTATGATCTTATTTTTGTATAATTTCTTGAAATTCTAAAACTTTTTGTTTGACATTTATTAGTTTCAGAGAGTTCAGAGCATTGTGGTGAAACATCTCAACTCAAAGATGTATATAAAGAAATTCATTTGCAAGTTAAAAATCAGGTTTTATTATTCTAACATTTTTTCAAAATCTTGATTTATAATTTTTATTAATTTTTTATACATTAGTTGCTTTATTTCAAAATTTCAACTCGAAAATTTGAATCTGGTTATTTAAAACTTAAAAAATAAAAGAAAAATTGATATTTTAATTGAATTACAAAAAGGGACTCTAGATAGATTTATTAAAATAGATAAAAATATTTTTGAAAATATAGGTAATTACTCGTTGAATAAACAAGTTAACAATGTAGAAATTGATGAAAATGATAATAGAGAAGAAGTATTAGTTAATGAACAAGTTAACAATGTAGAAATTGATGGAAATGAAAATAGAGAAGAAGTATTAATTTGAACAAGTTAACAATGTAGTAATTGATGAAAATGAAGATAGCGAAAAAGTATTATTAGTTAATGAATAAGATTATATTGATTTTCAAACTCAAAATGAAAAAGAAGAATAAATTAATAAATTAAAAGAAACAACTATTAAAAATATATATGATCCAAGCCAATGGACAAATATAAGTACAAGTTTAGAGATTTATTAGTAGAAAAATGTCTTATTAAAATTACTAATATAGATTTTCCTAAGGAAAATTATCAAGGCATTTTTCTTTATCATTTTATATTCAGAAGTTGTCTAATAGTGAACAACGTGAAAGAATATGGTTAATTTATTCTCAAGATTTGGATAAAGTCTTTTGTTTCTGTTGCAAATTGTTTAATCTTGTTTCTAGTACAACTAAATTAACTAATGAAGGTAGTAAGGATTGGAGAAATATTAGTCATAAGTTGAGAAATCATGAGATAAGTAATGGACACATTACTAATATGAGTTTATGGATTGACTTAGAAACAAGATTAAAAAAAAATAAAACAATTGACAAACATGTTCAAGAACAAATAAATAGAGATAGGGAATATTGGAGAAATGTTTTATTTAGAATTATTGCGATCGTTAAAACTCTTGCAAAAAATAATTTAGCATTTTGTGAAACAAATGAAAGAATTTACAAAGTAAATAATGAAAACTTTTTAAGTATAATTTAAATGATTGTAGAATTTGATCCTATAATACAAGAAAATATTCGTCGAATTAAAGATAATAAAATTCATAACCATTACATTGGACGTAGGATACAAGATGAATTGATAAATTTGTTAGCAAGTGAAATTAAAATAAATATTATAAAAATATTAAGAATGCAAAATATTTTTAATCATATTTGATTGTACTTCTGATAGAAGTCATGAAGAACAAGTATATTTTGTATTGCGGTGTGTAGATGTTTCTTCAACTCAAATACAAGTTTTTGAATATTTTTTAGAATTTTTGAAAGTAGATGATACAATTAGAAAATGCATTTTTGACGCTATTATGAATGAAATAAATAATATTGGACTTGATATTAAAAACTTAAGAGGACAAGGTTATGATAATGGATCAAATATGAAAAGAAAATATCAAGGTGTGAAAAAAAAAAGACATTAATCCTCTATCATTTTATCCTCCATGTGGTTGTCATGGTCTAAATTTGGTACTTTGTGTTATGACTAACTTTTGTGCTAAAGTTACATATTTTTTTGGAGCCCTACAACACATATATACTCTATTTTCTTCTTCAATACAAACGGTGAAGAAGAATGGAATGTGAATGTCGTAAGAGAAAGAGGAACTTGCACCTCCTGAAAGTTGATGAAGAACTCCCCAACAAGAGAAAGATGAACAGTACTCCCGAATGGTGAAGATGAATGAAACATGAATCATAAATTCTGAAACTAATTGGAAGGGGATAATTTGGTTTTCACAATTAAAATATAAGGACAATTTTGTTTGCTTAGATATTTTAATTGACATGAGTTAATGACGTTAATTAAGAGAGTAAGAATAATGTGCAAAAAGGGAGGAGTATAAGGTGAAATTTGAGCAAAACATAGGAGTATGAGCGTAATTTACTCTAACAATTATGGTAGTGTTACTTTGTGGAAAGAAATTTTTCAAAACTAAAATTAATTAAATCTTATTTAAGATCAACAATGTCTCAAGAAATATTGAATAAATTAGCTTTAATATCGATTGAAAAAAAATATTAAAGAAAATTGATTATAATAAATTAATAAAAAAATTTACATCCTTAAAAGTTCAAAAAATACATTTTCAATAAAAATATTAATTTTTGTTCAAAAAAAATTATTAAACTAAAAAGATCTCATTTTAAAATTTGTTTTAGGGTTCTAAATACGTTCAACCAGTCCAACATAGATCCAATTGCTGCTGGTCCATCAGAATGGCCAGCTACTACAGTCATTATTGCCAATGCCTCATCCCTCACAACTAATGCATTTTCTAAACTTGAATGAATTCTGAATAATATCTTGCTAGTCCATATTCTCTATACTTTTGGATTTTTAAAGAGTATTGCTATCAACTTACCTAAGACCATGGGTGGAGCCTTTTCTTTAATTTTTTAAAATCCACTATTTCTTATATTGATGTGAGAATACTAACAAAGACCCAATGGCTTGCGGGAGGATGGGAAATGAGTTTATACCTTGACTAGCATTACTTTCTCAAGAATCCAACATTATATAGCATGTAACAACTCCATGAAATTTAAATTTAATAATGGTATATAACTGTATAATACTGCAGAGAACACAAACTTCATATTTATTTATTCTTCTCGTCGAAATTTTGAATGCAATGTTTACACAGAATTCATAGGGCTCAAACTAAACGGGGAGGAGGGGGGCATTGGGGAAGAAATCATTTTTAAGTAGGACTCAATATTTTGTACATAAATATCAAATGTATTACTAAGTAAATAATATAACAATAAATAAATAAAGCCAAGAACTAAACAACTTTGTATGATTGTATGAAGGCTCCTTTTCAACAATTATAAAATACAAGTTAATAGCAGATAACCCTCAAATATAGGAGACTAATTTGTCTTTCTTTTTTCCTTTGCAGTTCATTTTATTCACATTTCTCAGAGTACTTTATCCCTTGACCTAAAGTGAGTGAATTTCCCATCATTTTTTTCCATGAGCTATGTTCTCCACTGCCCTTCTATCAGTTTTGTACAGAGCATCATTCTTGGTTACTGATTACAGCATAGACAGAAGCCTTATTCCATTAGTTGAGGTCCGCTATATGGATTATACGACATTACTCAACTCAGTTAAAGGTCAAATATTTAGAGATATTATTTACCATGAGATCCCTCTTAACAACTTCCTCCAATATCTTTCTTGGTCTCTTTCCCCCTTCTCACACAGGACTAAAAACCATGCAACATTCTTAATTACTATCTGTTTTTTAAAAGTCTAATAATAAGGATCACATTATTGAATAACGATATAAAAAAAGAACAAAACCAAAAAGTGTTCATAGGTTACCATGTAGGGAAACTCAACTAACAACTATAAACCATATGATAAACAAACATATCTGAAGGTGACATTAAAGGAGCAACTTTGGTTTCTGTTTTTGCATACCAATAAACTAAAAATATCAGTTAGTCATAAAAATCATAATAACTTCTAAACTTTTATCATACATAAAGACAATTAAAAAAAGTGATATTAAGTACAAACCTGCCCTGTGCAAATGATAACAGGATCTTTCATTAGCTCTAGAGATATTGGACAACGAAACTGATAAGGTATAAGCAGTGATTGTGGACATAGTTTCGCATATGGCTCATGAGTATGACGAGAGAAATCCTTAGTTGGTGACACAATATTGTTTCCAGATTCTATCACCAAGAAATCTTGGATTGACATATCCTGTATGTTTTTTTCTGAGAATGGCCAGCGTTGTCTACAACCATCTTTTGAAGAGCAATTGACTCTTGCTTGATGTCATCCACGTTGAGAAGTTTTAGCTTTTCACAGATTACACGTATATAAGGAAATTGGAGAAAATGAGAATGACGAAGGAGGAGATGAACACAGTCTTCCGATGCTCGATCTTAAAACAATTTGTGAATTGGAAGCTCAAGGATGAGATTCCAAAAAAATTGAATCTTGCCTGAACCCACTACACACATCACTTCATACAATGTTGACATGTGTCCCAGCCAAATCATCATTTATTAATTAATTAATTTATAATCTTTTTTCATTTTCCTCATGTTACTGTGTATGAATCACTACTATTTTCAGCATGGTACGAGGGGACAAACTGTTATATTTTCTTGGCCATTATGAATAAAGTAAATTTTAATTTTGTTTTTGTTCTATTTTTGTTTGGTGATGCAGATGTTTGTTGAACAAGTTATGGAACTGGTCCTCTCAAAAAAAGTTATGGAATTGGTTGAGCTTAACCCAATCAGAGATTCGGTTGTGGGTCTTCCAGGCATTAGCTCACGCACGAGGACCTTTTACTACTTATTTGAAATTTAAGTATTTATATATTGACCCCCTTTGTGCACCACCGAGGTCATTCTGTTAAGTTTGAATCTGTATTTAATCCCTAATTGCATTTTTTTTTAAGAGAATGCAAAGTGGTTTCCATTATAGCAAGAGACAAGAAAAGGAAATTAAGCAATATGCACATAGTAGCTCCAAACTTATGTGCCCACCATCTGTTCGATCATATTCCCCTGCTGGTTGTTGATATATAAGTCCAAAGCTGCTAAGAAGTCCCAATACACTACATTGGACTTAAAATCCAATCTGATAAAGAATGTGAGAACTTCCACGCTGTCTGAATCTGAAGTTTAATCGTAATTATACAATTTCTCCTTTGTCGCAATGCTCATTGGATAGAGTGGCAAAGATACACTAAATCAAAAGAAATAGATTCCCAAGAATAAGGAATGGAAACAACAGCACTCAATCACGTGGGTCTTGTTGGTTTTAATTCATTTTTATTTTGCACTTGTTTTCAGTACCCTGGAGGCAATACAAAAGCCAATGCAGATGCCTAACACAAAAATTAATTAGCTGGGGATCTAAGCTAACAACTAGTTGAAAAATAATAGGAGCAATGATAGTAAGTACACATAGTAATAGTAATAATATTATAATTAATACCAGCTAGCAAAGTATTCACAAGCATTCTCTTGTTATGAGAATATTTACAAAACAAAGCTTAATAGTTACAATATACATGGCAATCATACTATCTAGAAAAGTTTGCTAGCAAACTCTTCACAATGATTCCCTTCATGTGAGGATGAAATTGAAGCAGTAAATTGCCTGAGTTCTGAGCGACTCATACCTAGCTGTAAAGCAACTTTGATTTCAAACAATTCCCCATTTTCTCTTTTATGAGGATCTTATTCATTTATATTTAGCTCTGTGCTCTCTTCCATGATGCATTCACAGAAACTGCCAATACCTTGTTGAAGTTTTAAGACTTCTTTACCCAACCTCAAGTAGTCTGCCATGTCCTCCTTTCTCAAAACCATCACAATCTTTTTATTTTCATCTTCCAGCCTTGCATAGTTGCATCCCATCCATTCTTTCCTCTCAACTTCCCAATTCCACCAAACTCTTCTTCAGACACCTTTGCTTCTGTATAGGCCACCACACTGCTGCCTCCATACCAAATTTTTCTTGCATATGAAATGCGTATATCATCCCATAGGATCAAATGATTAATTTTACCTAAAATAGTGATACAGTTTTCATTTATAGAAAAGTGTTACCTGGATAAACACTGATTCGGTACAATATCCTTCTAGCCATCCAAGATGAGATGATCAAATATATGGTATCTTCTATAAATGGGCAATTTTCATTATATGGTGTCATACAAATTCTCAATTTTAATTTCTTGGACAACATTCTGGATTGTTATTTTGGTGTTGTCAGCTCATCTTGTCTTGATATTTATGTTATTCCGGTCTCCAAACTAAGAGAAAATAAACTGGAAGTGGTTTGTTCAAGTTAGAAGATATACAAACTCTAGTGTTTCTGTTGATGAATATGGATTGATAACAGATATCTTATCTGTTGTGCGTACAATTTATCTAACAATCGCATTTAAAATAGCTTATCATATATTCATAAACTAATTTCATCTTATATCAATGATCTCTTCAGGATAACTTATCAAAACAACTTACAAATTTACATAAATAATTTAACCCTATTTCTTCTTCCAGTATAGAAACAACTTATATGTAATAAACACTTACATGATGAGCTTTGGTTCAAATACATCCTAAATCACATGTTTCCGGCAGTCCCAGTTGTTTTGGGTAAACATCAAACATGGTATAATTAGTAATTACAGCAAAAGATATTGCTTATATGGTTAAAAGCAGACAGGTGGGTCTTGACATCTCTTCTTCATTATATGGTTAAAAGTTTGTTTATATTTTACTCTTTTCTTAAGTATTTTCTTTTTTAAATCCATACCACTAGTCCACTAATTGTTTCTTATTTCTCCAGTTTTAAAGGAGGGAAAATAAATTATGAATCTTTTAAACAACTAAGATTTCTCTGTCTCTCTCCAGTTTCTAAATGATTCGGTAAGACCTATTATCCAGTTTTGTTTGCACTGAAAATATTTTTGAATAAATAATAGAGCAAATTAGATTGAACTCTCTTGTACACTCTCTAAGTTAAAATGTATTTATTTTGTCTCTCTTAAATTATCACATTTACTAATGCTATTAAATTTTGAGCAAAATGTCCATAACACCCTTATCACTTAACATCA
The DNA here is from genome assembly GCA_007407185.1 of Glycine tomentella. Taxonomy (NCBI): domain Eukaryota; kingdom Viridiplantae; phylum Streptophyta; class Magnoliopsida; order Fabales; family Fabaceae; genus Glycine; species Glycine tomentella. The sequence goes on from PYAF01000602.1 coordinate 3,215,910, forward strand.
TTCTCATAAACCCTCATCACATAACCCTTTGCATATGTAATAATTCCTAAACATAAGAAAGGCAGGTAGTTTGTTCTAAGATTATGTTGGACAAAATTAGATAAAAAGTTAATTGGGAGTTAAAAAGTTAATTAATAGTTGAAAACTTTTAAGTTAATTTATTGAATCATAAGTATCGATAAAATTAATTGTTGAAATAACTAAAAAATATAAAATAACATATTTAAAAAAGGATAAAAAGAAAATTGAATAAATATTTAAGGATAAAAATAAAATAAAATATAAAAAATTTAAAACTAAAATTTTAAAAATACTACTTCATATAACATTTTAAAAAACACAAAAAATTACTTTAAAAACTTATTTACAAACTAGTTAAACAAATTTTTAATAATAAAAAAAATAAAAATTAACTAAATAACTTATCAAACATAACATAAATAATACATTACAGTTTTTTCTTGTAAAAGACACAATGAGCATACACTTGTGCCGCAGTATGGAGGTATGGATCTTCGATAGGGTTGGAAATAGGTCAAGCCAGACCAGACTTGGTTAGGCTTGACTTGGCCTTATTTAAAAACATCAAGTCTTACCTAACCTATTTACTTGTTATAGGCTCTTTTTTTTTTTAGGCTTGGCTTAGCCTATTTAAAAGTCTGGTTTAGCCTATGAGCCTATTAAAAAACTTATTTTACAATAAATATTATATATTAGTGAAACTTTGAGAATTTGCATAATACTTTTTTTAATTTAATATAAAGAAATACACATATTGACATACATCCCTTTTAATTTATGGTAAATAAATAAACGTAACTCCTTTTGCTTTTATACAATTTATAAACCTACAAATTTTCTTTTTTATTTTTTATCTTTCAAGTAGATTATGTATCTTATCTTATTTTAATTATTTTTTTTTTAAAAAGATTGATTTATATTTTTTTAGTTTTAATATATATATATATATATGTATGTATGCTTTTTTACAAACCTATTACAAAGATTTCAAATTTTCTATTTTCTATTTTATCTTTTAAGTAAGATAAGCTATTTAGATTTTATCTTATCTTATTTTATTTCTTTTTTTAAAGGATTGATTTATATCTTTTTAATTTTAATATCTATATATATATATATATATATATAGGCTAGTTTGACAGGTTTAACAAATTTTTTGTAAAGCTTGAGCCCACTCTTTTTATTTAAATAGGCTTTTCAAAAAAAGCTTAAGTCTGACCTTTATAATAAACAAGTTAGGCCAGACCAAAGGTCCCTGATAGGCGGTCTGACCTATTTCCATCCCTAATCTTCAACATCATGGCAGTTATTTATTGACCAAACAATTTACAGTTGCACAAGTTTGATTCATTCCAATACATTTCATTCATGCATATTAATGTAACGTTTATTAATTTTAAATTGATTATTTATTATTTTTATAATTTATATATAATTTAAATAATCATATATTTTAATTATTATTATATAACTTTTAATTTCTCTATTTCAATTTTATTTGTATTTAAAAGCACTGATACAATGTGTGAAATACTAAGGGCCTCTGTTTAATTTTCTTAACTTTTTTTGTTTAAAATAGTTTTCTAAACTAATTTCACACTATTCAACAATCAATTTCGTACCCAAAATTTATTTAAGTTTTAAGAATTACTTATGTGTTTTAAAAACAGAAAATATAAACAAACGAGAGATGTTTTCTTGTGTCATTTCTATTTTCTTCAATAGGAAAATATTTTTAAATGTACTCAGAAAATAAATCAATTAAAAAAAATATTTTTAAAAACGATAAACAACTCATACCTTTACTTTTGACATTCAAATTCTTGAAAAAGAAATAATAGCCGAAAGGCAAAGTTTATAATAATAGGCTATTTCTTTTCTACAAAAGATGCGCAAGGATGTTTATAGCGAAACAGTAAGGATATCCGTGGAAATGAACGTAACTTTAACATATAGGATTACTTTTGTATACTCTTAGGTGAATATAATTAGGGGAAATTTACACAAAAGATCAAGGAAAATATTTTCGAGGAAATCATGATTTGAGCTTAAAGAGTTAAAGTTCATGCTCATAACATTAATGGGCCTTAAAAATTAGTTAAATTAACTCAGTATTTGAACGATATTTTTATTTATTATCGAGTGACATTAATTCGATCATGGTGAGTGATGACTTTTACAAAGTTTTCATGTTAAAACACATTTTATATTAATTTTACATCCGAATTCATGGAGATCTCACCTATAAAATTTTAATCTTATAAATATATAACTGTGATAGTGAAAGCTTATTAAATATTCAGCAAACAAAAATATCTCCTTACCTAAATATTCCTACCTAATAGTCAAATACTGCGTAAGACTTTTTATATTAATTATTATTATTATTATTATAAAGTATCAAGTCAAGCATCATCATTAACGACCAAAGGAAAAATAAAAGAATTGAACCATCATGATTACTTAGTGTTTATCCTTTACTTTCTCTCCCTCTGAAGAATTAATGTATAATCGAAGAATCACATATCATAAACAAAAGTACTTGTGTTGATATTTTAATGACTTCATTAGAAGCAACATTTAATATGTTTAATGTTGATTTACAATAAAATGTACAATTATTTTAAATGAAATTTGTTTTTTAAATGGTTGAATTAATAAGACCGTATTTAAAATTATTATACATGATGCATGTCAAGAAATAAAATTAATAAAACTAGTTTCGAAAAGTCATTTTTAGAAAAAAAATATAAAACCTATTATTTTTATTGTAAAATAAAATTATAAAAATAAAAACAATACTTGGAGATGAAATACCTTTTTTGAAATTGCGTTATATTCTCCTATTTCAGCTTCCCTCTCAAGAAAGTATGGTAAATTCAGCCCGATTTTCTCGCCATTTATCATTAAAAAAATCACCGCATCACAAATGGAATTTTTAAAAAATTTCTGTCACATCACAAAATAAATAAAATCAACCTATGCAGAACTAGTCAAGATCCATGCATTTGTAAATTTTAATTTTCTAGTCTAGACTGCCAAACTTACGCGTTCATTTAACATTTTTAATTAAATTAATACTAGTATAACAAACCCACCGTCATCTTTCTAATTACTTAAAACAATAAAGAACAAAAAGAAGCACGGTACTTTGATTTTTATGTAATAAAGTCATCAAGGAAAAATAAAATAAAATGACCCACTAGAAAAGATAAGTTCACACTAAAAATTTATATAAGTATCATATTTACTATAATTCATTTTTTCTCTCTTCTGAGTAATATTAATATTAATTACGTTGTTCATATGCTGCTACATACTTACATCAGTTAAAAAAATAAGTGCTTATTAAAGACATTTTCATTAGATAATTAGATATTAATTCTTTTTTTAAATAAAAAAATCATTAAAATGAATTTCACTTCTCTTAACACAAAAACATTTTTGTTTTGTTTGATTTATTTATTATAGAACCAAGACTCCAATCACGATTAACATGTTCATATATAAAAATAATAATTAGCGGCACCCAATTTACACGGTTTAGTTTACCAAAGAATCTTGGGGAGAAGAAAGTGAAACCAAAACAAACTTTTAATATTAATTTGGCCTAAATATCCGGCAGCTGCCCGAAAGTGTGAGCGGGCAGGTCCAAACTCCAAGAAGACTCCAATACTTAGATTATCTATCTATCACCCTCAGAGTCGAACCAGACACACTTCCACGTCACCACCACCGTGGAAGGTGGCGCGTGAGGCTGTTTCCGGCGACCTATCCCGGCGGCGCTGAGTGGTGATCAAGGAAATGGGTCAGAGGCTAAGCTGCGTGCAACAGCAGCACGAGGAGCATGGTGTGCTCTTCCCAGCACTTGCAAGTGGGGAATTGGAGGTTGTTGAGGCCATGGTGGAGGAAGACCCCACTGTTTTGGAACACACCACTGGCTGTGACCGCCTTTCTCCTCTGCATGTAGCTGCTGCCAATGGTCGGATCGAGGTTGTTCTTGCTTCTGTGCTTCATTATTCATTAACTACCTTTTATTTTTGTTTTTTTATCGGCGACAAATGTTAACAATTAACATTTGTCAGTTTGTTAGTTTTTTGTTAGCATGAGGCATCAAACCAGCGACTTTTCCCTCATTTCTTTCCTTCTTTCATGACCACCCACCCAACCAACCAACCTTGTATTAACTAGCTTTGTTGTCTTGTCTCTTGGATTTGAATGGTGTTGTGTTTTTGTTGCTGTGTCTTTTTATGTGTTTTGATCATGGTGTTGTTTTTTTTTTGGGGCAGGTTCTTTCCATGTTGTTGGATAGGTCTTTCAATGTTGACGTATTGAATCGCCATAAACAGGTGCCTCTCTTGTCTATGTTTATCTGCAACTGCTATTGATCTCTTTATGTTTTATGATAAATTTTTCTATAAATATTTATTAGAGAAGAAAATAAGAATATAAAATGAATTGAGCTTGTTCAGTTAAAATCAACTTATGTACTTAATTTTTATAGAAGTTTTCTCTTTTAACTTCTCCAAAAGTTGAGTTACATAAGTTGATTTTAGATTTAGCTTATTGGAGAAGCTCATTTAATATTATCTTTTTATTTTCTTCTCTTATAAGTGCTTGTGAAGAAGTTTATCCAAATGGGCCGTAGTCTCTACTCTTTTGAGTTTTGCACTATAGGCTATAACCCTGTTTAGTTCTGTTTCTTATATGGTTTATTTTGATTTCTTATGGGCTTTGTTTTTTTTATGTAGACCCCGTTGATGTTGGCTGTGATGCATGGAAAGACTGGTTGTGTTGAGAAGCTTATTCATGCCGGAGCAAATGTATGTTGTGCTTTTTGTGTTGTTTATTTTTTCAAATTGAATGTTTTGGATTGGTGGTAATTTTGTTAAAGTTGATCACGAGTTTCTCCTAGTTAGGGTAGTGATAGTTGTTTTGATGTTGCAGATATTGATGTTTGATTCTATACGTCGGAGAACTTGCTTGCACTATGCCGCTTATTATGGACATATAGACTGCCTTAAGGTCATTCTTTCTGCTGCTCATTCCACACCTGTTGCAGATTCTTGGTTAGACACAATTCTCTCTCTCTCTCTCTCTCTCTCTTCATAAACACACACGTACACAATATCGATCCAAGAATATACAAGTATGACTGGTGATGCTAATTGTTCAATGGAATTGTCAGGGGATTTGCAAGATTTGTCAACATAAGAGATGGAAACGGTGCCACCCCTCTGCATCTTGCAGCTCGCCATAGATGGCCGGAATGTCTTCATGCCCTTCTAGACAATGGTGCTCTTGTTTGTGCTTCAACCGGTGGATATGGGTAATTGTCTTAGAAGTTATGCATGAGTCAGTCTTGTAAGAGTTTTGATGACTTTTTTTTCGTATTGATGAATGTAACATGTGCAGTTACCCTGGAAGCACGCCACTTCATATGGCTGCCCGTGGTGGTTCTTTGGACTGTGTCCGGATGTTGCTTGCTTGGGGAGCAGATAGACTTCAATTAGATTCTTCTGGGTAAGAAAATGTCATTTACAGTTTCAAGATCCATTGCTGTCAGTGTAGATCACTAAGTAAAAGACTTGAAGGTTCAGTCATCAATTATCAGTATAAAGATGCTAAGTTCCTAAATATGCATATCTAATTTTTAATTTGTTAATTAATTTGTCTTTATACATTTAAACAAGGAATAAATCAATTGATAAGATTCATTTTTGTTACGTAAGTGAATTTGCCAACTGTCTTGAAACTTTGAAATTTGCTTGCTGGTTAAGACATAATTTTCATAGCCTCAGAATGCAATTCTTACTCTTTAAAACTGAAGAAGCAAATTCATTATTGAAAAACTTAAGCTTATACTTCCGAGACTGTTCTACTATAATTTGTGATTGATATCTACATCATGCACCTCAATATCTTAAAATAAGGCTTATGAAAAAACAAACTTTATTGATTGGTTTGGTCCAATATTTTACTTGGTTATAATTGTAATATCCCTTATGAAAGAAGCATTTGGGTTTCACTATTCACATATTACATCTTAGAATGATAAATGATTATGTAGAAATAACACTTGGAGCCAGTAAAGATTTTATTTTTCCTAACTTTGTTTAAAATCAACAGAGCATAATTTCCTTCTTTACCCTCGTCCTTTCCATATTTTTTAAAATTTGGTGGATTCCTTAGTCTCCACAAGCAAATCTAGTAAGTGTTGGGCATGGCTCATACTATGCCGTCAGCAGATATGCACGGGGGCCCCGCTCCCCGGTGAGCGGACGGGGTCCCGGGAGAGTCTCCCCGGCGGGGGCTAGAGGGCAACGCCCCTGGAACTTTTTCGAGGCCTAGTACTATTGTTGGTCTCGTGTTTTATTATTTGTAATTTGGGCTTGGACCCATGAATAGCTACGGTGCTTAGGGTTTCTAAACCTATATATTTCCTTGTAATCTGAGTGCAATTGTACGAGTGTGTGAGGGAATATAGTGAAAAGCTGGACGTAACCCACATTGGGTGAACCCGGGTAAACTCGGTATGTTGTTTTCTTCTTCCCTTTTAATATTAAGGTCTGTCTTAAATATTTCTTTTCAGGAAAATACCATTCTCAGTTGCCCTGAAGCACAAGCATAAGGCATGTGCTGCCCTGCTGGATCCCTCATCTGCAGCACCGCTTGTTTGGCCATCCCCATTAAAGTTCATCAGTGAGCTCAATCAAGAAGCAAAGGCCTTACTGGAAAAGGCCTTGCAAGAAGCTAACAGAGAGAGGGAGAAGACCATACTAAAGGAGACTGACATGCCTCCATCCCCACTGAATTCTGAGAGTGAAGATGATAACATTGCCTCTGAGGTACAAAATTTTCCTTTCTTGACTGCTTCAGAGTTTAGATTTAATGCATTTTGCTGTTTAGTTTGGTTAAAGATTATATACTTTGGTAGAATTCCCAAGAATGTTCTTTGGGACACATGAATGTTATACAATACTATTTCATCTGCAATGTAGTCTTTGGTAGGTTAGTCACTTGGTTGGCTGCATTTTTATCTCTTTTCTAATACTTCATTCTAGAGGCTTTCAGGATTTAGAATGCTAATATGTCATGTTGGTGTGGTTTTCTGGAATAAATGGAATGAACATTTTGTCTAGAAAAGATGATGATTTATTTATTTGCTGGTTATTTCTCCTTGTATAGGCTAGCGATATGGAGTTATGTTGCATATGCTTTGACCAAGCATGCACAATTGAGGTCAGACCCTGTGGCCATCAAATGTGTGCTCATTGCACCCTAGCGCTATGCTGTCACAAAAAGCCTGATCCTGCTACTGCTGGCCTTTCTGGACCAGTTTGTCCATTTTGCCGTGGATCCATTCTTCAATTACTTGTTGCTAAGATTAACAAAATCAGTGATACAGAAGTGGAATCTAGCCCTATGAAGCCAAGGAGATCACGGAAATCAAATTTCAGTGAAGGGAGCAGCAGCTTCAAGAGCTTGTCGGCCATGGGCTCATTTGGAAGGATTGCCGGCCGCAATTCAGGGAAAATTACAGATGAAAAGCAATGGGAAGTTTCTTGAAGCTTGATAAGTGTTGGTGATTATTTTGATTCCAAGCCGGCATGAAATTATATAAATGGTGGTTTTAATTTCTGTTTGATAGCTGCCTATATTGGTATCTTATTTGTATTCATTTTCTCAATTGTCCAAAGATCACTACGATCATGAGAGACAACTTTTTGTAGTCCGTTTGAGTTTTTAACTTC
>PYAF01000602.1:3223784-3253512 GCA_007407185.1 Glycine tomentella
TTCCCCCCCCCCCCCCCCCCCCCAAAAAAATATCAAATATAGTATGCATGAGTTAAAGGTAGTTTTCTTCACTGCTTTAACTTGGTAAACATATATGGATTCACACACACACACACAGGTATTCGTTCATAACCATTTACAAGATGAAAGGGTTTTACCTTCATTAAAATGTCGGTGTTCATTTCTTTAAGCCAGACTACTTGGTTTCACATAATTTGAACAGTGAACATCTGATGGAAAAGTTCAAAGTAATTATGATTAATCCCAACATTTTCACTGAAGTTTAGACACATACTCAACCAAGAAGCTTTTATTTTGTGCTGCTGAAATCTCTTTTCTTTTTGCTGATGAAAAAGTTTGGGTTAGTTAGGCATTAAAGTAAGCCTCAAGATTCAATGACAACTTATAGAAATATTTATAAATTATTTACCAATAAGGTTTTTACATCTACAGCGAAAATCAAATTCACATATTCATAAAATATAAATTTTAAATTTCTTATCAACTGGATCAACTTTTCTTGACACCTTAAATCCTTGGTGTTTCAAAGACTTATAATGTGTTCATACCCTTAATCTAGTTGCTTATGCACTGCAGAAGTCTAAATAAGGTGAAAATTTTTGCTGGCATAAGTCAAGCTCCGTTTGTAATATTCCTTAATCATCAAATACTAACATTTTTATTTTATTTTCTATGTGGTACTTTAGCATGACCTGAGATGTGCTTACTCCTTGAAAGCAAAAAGCAGAAAGGATTTGCCGTACTAATCATTACTGTTGATCCCCACCAATATACAAAACAAGCATACAAACCACTATGTAATAACTTCTTCCACACCAGGATGATATGCAACTGCAGTAAATTGCGTGAGGCTTCAATAGTTCAAATTTATGGTGTGCAGCACGTATTTATTATTTTATTATTACTATCATAAAGAACTGCTGACTATGTGGGACAGAATGGAGTACAGAACATAACATCCTAATGCCTTGAAATTTAATTACCAAACAGGAGAATCTCCTGAAACAGATAAAGAACTCCATTACCTCTGAATGAAATATAAATCAATACCAAGGGATCATCACATGTTGAATTATCCATCCACACAAACAAGAGAAAACTATTGATGTTCCTTATTCATCACTCTTCCATTTCTCTATTAGGATCAATTTGGCTCCCTACTAATAGTGAGGTTGAGTCTTGAATAGGGGAGAAACCGTTGGGTCCATAAGTGGTAGGAAATTGGTTCCTTCTGTAAGCACTTGCACCTCTTCTCTCAGCTTGAAGGTAGTGACCAAGAGAGGGAGCATCATTCCCAATCACTGCATCAGTACTTAGCCTTGAACAAAGTGAAAACAACCAAGGCTTCAGCTTGTGAATCCTTTTGTTGTCCTTGGAGGGTTCCACCATTCTTCCCCTGGTTGATCTCCTTGAGAGTTCAAAGAAGCTAGAGATACCAATGAGGCTGCCAAGTGTAATGCTGTTGTCATGGAAGAATGATCCAGTAGACTATAGCAAACCATGTCAAATGAGTAAAGAATAGTTACTAAAAAATGGCTCATATGAATACTTTATTCTATAAACAAGTAGAATATATTCCAAATTTCAATTCACATTCATTAACATGATTACAGAAAAAAAAAATACCAATAAAGAATAGTTAACATAAAAATGGGGTGGCCCATGAGGCTCCCATCTTGATTCCCTCAAGCAAAGATACTATTTCCAGGATTTGAACCCTTGACCATGTGTTCATGTCACAAGGTAGCAACCCTATCATTATGCTAAGGCTCCCTCACAATCATTACTAAAGATTAAAGAAGCATCTATGGAAAATGTTACTATCATATAACCTTCTGTGTTTGATCTGTTTTACAATATGATTGTCCCTTCTTCACACTCTTCAAGGGTAGTTCTCAACATTTTAAAAATGTTTTTCCAAACCCCTCTAATAAAAGACTTGAAATTTCAACAAAGCGTGCCTTCAATTGATCTCAAAATGACAAACAGTATACCAACAAAATGGCAATTAAAGTGAAATCAACGTCACTCACTGTCAAAACAATTATGTGCTAGGCCATGCCATGGACCCCATTAGAGCCAAAGCAATTATTTACACACAAAAGAAGCGAAGGATCCAAAAGAGACCGACAGGGGAAGAGATCCGAAGCTTTATGAGCGTGTTCATTACATGTAGCTTCTTTTTCCTATTCATTTTTGGTTTGGACTCATTCAAAAAATAATTTAAAAAAAAAAGGCTTTATCTTCGTCAGAGAAATAAGCACAAAGTACACATAGTCAAAAGCCATTGTTCTAACCAGAATGAAAGAGTAAAGCATGTCCAAGTTAGGACCAGCTGAATATAAAGGAAATGGTTCAATAACCGAAAAGGGAACATTGCTGTGTGAATATGAGAAGTGCAAGAGACAATCAAACTTCATTAACCCATTGCTGGTATGTGAAACAGTCATTATTTCGTAGTACCAAAAAAGTTGCATCAAGATACATAAACATACATACAAAATATTTGAGATGTCTCTTTCTGAGGCTATGGTCACTTTGATAAACAATACCCAAAACAATTAAAATGGTGCCATCATTGCTGTAAAAATACAAAATGAAACGAAAAACAACAACAATGACATAACAACATACTAGGAAAGTCATAGCAGCTTAGGACAAAGGAACCGATAGCAGCAAGTAGCAATGGTATCAATGAAACAAAGTGGTCGTCACAACAGTATCTTAAAATAATAATAATAATAATAATAATAATAATAATAATAATAATAATAATAATAATAATGACAAAATGTTTTTTAGACCTTCAATTTTCAGTTACAATTGGTTTTATTTAATCCATATACTTTAGAAACAATAACTTTGGTCCTTGTATTTTTAATAATGGGTGAATTTCATCCTTCCTAGCATCCTATGTTCTACAAAGAAAAACGAAATTCGTCAATCACCACTAATTCAAGGACCAAAATCATTATTTTTAAAAATACAAGGACCAACTTTTGACCAAAAAATGAGTACCTAAACCCATTTTATCCTAATAATAATTTTGACTTGTTGAAAGAAAATGCCAAACCTCGGTGTCAAGATCTGAGGAAGAATCAGTTGAAGGGGTGTGAGAAGCAGTGAGCACAGTGCTGAAGGAGGCTGACCCAGAACCATTTCTCATCAGCCCAATTCTAGAGTTCAAGAATCTCAATCCCAAAGGCCACCCTTCTTCCTGCATCAATCACCAAATGTGAAAACAAAAACCAAAAACCAAAATCTGATAAATATGCTGCTGTAAACAAAACCCTCAAAATCATTCAAAAGCAACCAACTTTATGAAAGAGCTTCAGATAACATCAATATGGGTATGCACTATGCACCTTATGTTAGTGTATTTATGTGTATATCTATGTGTGTGTGTGTGTGTGAGAGAGAGAGAGAGAAGATGGAACCTGTTGAGCCATTACTGTGTTTGCTGAATGAAATGAAGGTGTAGAAATGAATGACACAGTGAAGTGAAATACTATGAAATTGTCCAAACAAGTGTCACTTCAGACAAGAACCATCACCTCCAGATTGTGTACCCTCTGACCAAAATAAATATATAAAAAAAGTCAAAATTTACTAACAAAGTGCAAAAAACTACAAACCAATGTTGGCATCTACATTCAACAGAAGTGGCATAAATTTGACATTTGACCAAAGGGGAAGAGACACAAACGTAAGAGCTTCTTTAGTTCCAAACTGAAGCGGTTTAAATGTCTGATTAGCCACATTATTGTTTGCTCTGAAAGTCACAAATCAGAGAGAGAGAGAGAGTGTGACTTGTTACTTACTTACCTCTCTCTCAGGTTTTTGGGTTCGGAGGGTCTGCAACTCTGCATAGAGTGTGATGGAGGCAGAAGTGAGAATAATTTGGTATCAGTTACAGAGTTGAGAAGCTAAAAAAGATGGCAACTTCAATACAAAGGGTAAGACTTAATTCTTAAGAGTAAGAGCAAGTGAGAATATATATATATATATATATATATATATATATATATATATATATATATATTAAAAAAGCCACTGTACTTGTAATAACTTGAATAGCCTCTGTATGAGAAATTTCTCTTTAAGCCTGTGATAAAGTATTATTATTATAATTACTAGGGTAAGACAGACACTAAGTTCCATGCAAATTTGATTTTTTTAAACAGATTTTAACTTTTAAAGGTATATTATGATTTATTTATTTGATAAGAGAGAATCTGTAAGATGGAGCAGTAGGTGGTTTTGGTGAATGATTTTTGAGAGATTTATAAATAAATATTACAAAATTGAATTATTGTTAAAATCATTTATTTTATATTAATAACTAAATTATATATTTAATTCAAATAATTTATTCATGATAATAGTTTGTTATTATAAAGAAGAACCTCTCATGGTCTTTCTGTAAAAAAAAAATAAAAAAATAATAGGTTCATGTCTATTTACAACCCAAAGTACAAATACTAATTGATGTGATTTTTACATAAAGAAAAGTTTATGATATTAGAATTTATATTTTATTTAGTTGAATATGTTATTTTGATTTTTGTGATACTAGAATTTGAATTGATTTATTTTTGTGGTAGCCAATGCTAGTCAAAATATAAATTTCAATAAACTTAGTTAATGAGCTATAATGAATGAGATTATTTTATTTTAATCATTCATCTCAAAATCGAGTTAAATAGTTGTGTTGATCTCTGATAATGAATATATTGTGAACTACGACAAAAATATATATCTATCTATAAAGGGAGAGTGGAAGTAACAACGCCAGCCCCTAACCCATCGTTCTCCGAGAAGACTCTCTGGTCTGAAATTCCTAATTGTCACATTAAGTCCACTGACTTCACCCAAAAAAAATTTAAGCCCACTGAATGTGAATTTTCTCAAACAAGAAGTAACCTCCTTCCACATCACTAGTTGTAGAGGACTCAGTAGGAGCAACTATTTCCTTTGTAATTTTCTCAAAAGAAAATTTTTTTTCCTCTGATCCAATTATTTTTTTTATGGGCTGATCCAATTATCACAGATTGGTATTTTCTCCTAAAAATAAGCATAAATGGGCATTATTACATGATTTTATTATGGCATTTCTTGACTTTATTCAACTTTATTGCAATTCCATAATACCTGTATAATAAAGTCAGTAAATACATTGCAATCAAATCTGTGCGAATGGTCAATGTATCACAAAGTTGTCCATGCCAATTCAAAAATATAACGTTGAGAGCCGAACGAATGTTGAATTCAATATCATATCAACCAATGTCTCCGATGCTGGCAGATATTACTAACCAATCCTAACTATCATTTACATCTTTCCTTCATTTCGCAACAACGTCCACAGGCAGAAAATGACTGCGTATAGGTTCAGAAATATAAAGATTTAGCTATGTACACAGTAAATTCACAACAAAGCAGTTGCCAACGTACAAAAGCTGGAATTTTCCACAAAGGCCATTATTAGCATATAAAACCATATACTTTTGGGCTAGAATAGTAATTTTACAAAAAAAAATGGAGGTGGGAAGATGAAAAAGGGGATATCAATAACATGGACCTAATCAAGATCTAGTTTCCGTTGACAAAATCGTGTAAACGAAACTAGTGTTCACTGATTATCTTAACAAGATTTTGTCAAAATACAAAAATAAAAGAATAAACTACATGCATAATGTGTTTTGCTCAAATTTCACTTAATATCTCTCCCTTTTTTCACATTATTTTTATTACTTTCGTTAACTAACATATCAATTAAAATATGTGAGCAAACTAAATTGTCCTTATGTTTTATTTTGTAAAATTCAAATTATCTCTTCCCAATTAGTTTCAGAATTTATGGTTCAGGTTCCATTCCCTCTTCCCCATTCACGATTATTGTTCATCTTCTTCTTGTTGGCGAGTTCTTCTTTAGCGTCCATGGGGTGCGAATTCTTTTTCCTCTCACAACGTTCATGTTTCATTTCTCTTCACCATTTGCGAGTTCTTCACCGTTCTTCATTGTTCCTTTTTCAGTTCACGAGTTCTCCATTGTTCCTCTTCCAGTTCGCGAGTTCTCCACCGTTCCTCTGTTTTTCTTCCTGTTCAACGATTTCTGTTCATACTAAGGCGCTGCTTATAAGTGACTATTGGACCTTGTATATAGATTACTTTTAAAGAATATTTATTTAATTTTAATTGTTTATCATTGTCTATTTATGAATTGGGTTTCAATGGAGGATCAGTTTGGGACCATTATGATATTTAAAATCATTTATATATTATTGTTGATTAAAATAGTGTTGATATTTGAGACCACATGAAACACAATAGATGAACTGAAAATCATTTATTTATTGTTGTTGATTAAAATAGTGTTGATGTTTAGGACCACATGAACACAATGGATGAACTGGAATACATTGGCCCTAAACAGGCAACGTGAATATTTTGGTCCACTTTACGGACCAACGTGACAAACCAAGTGAGATATGCAATATTGATCATGATAAGTTTAGATAGTTTTATGCACAAGTGAGATATGCAATATTGATCATAATGTTTAATGCACAAATGAGAGGAAGAAGATAAGCGTATTTTAGATATAAAATTTCATTAAAAGTCATATGACCAGCATGTGTTTACTTTTTGTTAAATTATTAAGACTGAGGGGGTTTAGGTGTAATGTGAACTAAACAATTAAGAAGTTTTTTGTAGGATAAAAAAATGAAGGGGTATCTAGTCTTTTTCATACTTTGGAGAGGGGGTACAAATAATTCTTATAACAAAATACAACAAATCCCATACAAGCACATCCATTCTCATAGCCATGGATAAATGCATTATTCTTGGTAGCCAATTGGTATGCAACCAATGTTTTATTTTTTGATGCTTCGGAGAGGGGTAAAAAGTAGTCAATTTTTGTTACAACAACACATAAAAGATGAGAAAGCATAGAAACAGGAGCCTCCGTTCTTATAACCACAGCCAACACAGCCATCGCTGCAAGGTGGTGAACAATCTCCTATACAGATTATCCCCGATTGATCCCCACCCATAAATGTTACTGATCCAACAAACAAGTTAAAAAATTTATGCATATATAGCTCATATTGATTTTCTCAAAATACAAATCAACTTATTAATGATATGAAATGAAGCTAATTAAGATTATGTATTAACTATACCTAATATTAATGGACAATTATTGATCTTGATGATCCTACTAGCCTAACCTCTTAATGGATAAAGTAATAGACTAAGAAATAACACTAAAAAGATACAATTTTGTTTTTCGTATTTCCATTAATTAATTGTTCTGTAGAAAAATCTTTTTCATGAAATTAACCTATATTTATTACCTGAAGTCAGGACCAAAGCCATGCATAAAATTCCAAAGAGAAAAGGTTGGTTGACGGGAAAAGGCATTTTATGAAGATTCACCTCTGAACTCTCTTACTTTTATTCTCTAGTAATGAAGATGGTTATAACTTATAAGACGATGATCCTTATATATTATCTATCAGAAAAAGAAGTTAGAGGAATAAAATTGATAATTGTAATATAGAAGAGAGAGAAGGGAATATGGTCCCATTACCGTCTTTCCTGAAGTATATATGATATGGAATAATATGAAATAGTTGGAAATTATCAAAAGAAGTCTTTTCCGACAAAAAAAAAAAAAAAAAGAAGGTAGGTATCACCTCCATTTTTTGTACCCTCTAACCAAAAGAACACAGAAAAGAACAATAAAAAAAAAAAAAAAGCTTGAATTGAACAAAGTACACAAACAACAAAAAATGCATCAACGTTCACGTGTTGTTACAGAGAATAAATTTGACATTATTTAACCAATGGAAAAAAAGGCACAGACGACGTAAGGGCTTCTTTGGTTCCAAATGGAAACAATTTAAGTAACTACATTTCATCATTCATTCACTTTAGATCTGAAACTCACAAATGAGAGACAGAAGGCTGTGACGTGCGAGTGCCTTCTTACCCGTCAGGTTTCTTTTGGAGGCTCGATATAGAATTTTTTTTATTGATAATTATTAGTTATTAATATTTAATGTAGCAGAGAAAAAAATTGAATGTATGTCTTTTTTTTTTTCTTCTCTTTTTATCATTCAATCAATTTTATAATTATTTAAGATTCCGTTAAAATATATTATGAAACCACTTACTAAAAGTTTATCACCATCATCATTATTATTATTTAATATTTAAATACAATCTAGTAACTGTAATATAGGAATTAATACTTTTAAAATTAAGTGGAAATGTTTATCGAAATTATCACTAAAAACCAATAAAAATATTTTTTCTTTTAATAAAAATCAAATTAATACAGAAATTTTTATGAAAATGAAATTAATTTTAAGTTTTATATGCATCTAAATATATTTTACCTTTTAATCTTTAACTAAAAATGGAAATGTCTTATATTAATAAAATATATGGAAGGACTAGAATATCATATGCAGTGATAAAGTCACTTTAGACGATTATTTTAGAGAGGTACAAAATAGTCAATTATTCTTACAACAAAACACATGAAATTCAATAGAAGCATGCACTTTTTGATCTTACACTTTTTTCTTAATTATATCATCTGCATTATTCTTGCTTGGTTGCAAATTGGTAGTCATCAATTCTTCTTACAAAAACACACAAGAAATGCGAAACAGGCGCCTCCATATTTATAGCCACGGTTAATGCATTCACTGTTACAAAATGGTGACCATGGTCCTATACAAAACGGATCCTCAGGATCATCATCCAGACATGTTACTGCTCCTGTGTGATAAGTTAACAAATTTAAGCACATAACTCACATCATTGATGTGAAATTAATGATTATGTATTAACTACCTAATATTATATGACTTATAAAATTTTCCTTCAAATTCCTAAAAAAAATGAAGAAAAAAAAATAACTCCTTCCATCTCATTTTATTTGTTACTTTTAGAATATTTTTGTTTTAATTTATTTATCCCTTTAGAATATCAAGAAAGTATACTACCAAAAAGAATATCTAGAAAGTATTCATTTCTTTTTCCCCCCAATAATATCCTTAGTTATGACAATTGCTATAATCATATACATTTTTTAAGCTGTGCATATTGTTGATTTGGTGAAAACATGATGACTAAACCTTCAACTAGATTTTGTGAAAAGAATTTTTTCTCCATCAAATTATATATTTGAAATAGATAGTATATTTATATCCTAATATTTGGAGAAGAGTTTATACAACTTATATATTCTTTAAAAGAATTATGAAAATTATATTCAAATTTGATTAAAAATTTGTTAATTGGTATTACTCGCCTAACACCAAAATGTTTCTTGAATAAATAGACTAAGAAGAAACAACACTAAGAAGATACATTTGCATAAAGAGGTCCATTTTGCAAGTATTCTTCTGTAGAAAAAGAACTCAAAGATGAAACGAACCTCTTTATCACCTGAAGTCAGGACCAAAACAATGCATAAAATTCCAAAGAGGCGCAAAGTCAAATATGAAGATTTCACCTTAATTTGAACTCTGCTATCTTTTTTTCTTTTTCTCTCTTGTAACGAATATGGTTAACACTATGGTCCTTTTATACTAGCTACTTGAAAAGAAGGTTAGAGAAATAAAAGTACGAAGAATTGAAACATTTCTTGAAGATGGTACCAGCTGGTGAGATTACTATCTTTCTTGAAAAATGGCGTAATTAACTATACTGAAATGAAATACTAGATTGGAAAATATCCAAAGAAGTTATGTTGTACAAAAATAAAAAAATAAAAAGAGCATCACGCACAGTCTCATTAACCCATTAACCAAAAAAAACACGAAAAAAAGCTAACAAAAAGGTTGAATTAATTTACAAAGAGCAGAAACAACAAAACAATGGTATAAATTAAAGTTTCACCAGCAGTGATAGAGTATAAATTCGGATAAAAGATACATACGCATGCAGAGCTTCTTTGGTTCCAAATGGGAACATTTCAACTAACCAATTTCATTCACTCACAATATTGGCTCAGAAGCTCACAAATCAGAGACAGAGACGGGGGTGACGTGGAGTGCCTTCTTGCTTCTTAGGCTAGGTTCGTTTCGGATTCTCGATCTACAAAAAATATCAATTATTTACTACTTCTAAAAATATATAAAAATATTTTTGACTTCCTAAAACAAATAATACAATATGTATGACATTTTAAGTAATTACATATTAATTATTAAGTATATAATTATTCATATAGAATTTCATATAAAATATTGAAATGACTTGATTATAAAGTTAATTATTTACTACTACTTGATACAAAAATTAAATGGCATTACTATATATTCAATTTTTATTTTTTATTTTGATTTTTAATTTTTTTATCTTTTAAACTTGGGTTAGTTTAGTCATTCCAAAATAGTTACATTTTGCAATTTTAAGGCATAATTTTAAATCATTTTTAAACTAAATGAAAATTATAAAGCTTAATTATAAAAAGTCATATATCTGCATACACCTCTTGACTCTTAGCTAGTGGAAAGTCATATATCTCACAACCCTCAATGAGGAATCACTTCTCACAATCATTAATGAAGAGACACATTTTTGGACTCTTAGGTAACGAAGAGTCATATCTTATAATTATTGGTGAGGAGTCACAACCTTTCATTTTAAAAATCTTTCACAAAAATTTGTTATTTTTAATCAAACATAAGTCTTTTTTGCATATACATATTTTTTGTATTGATAAGAATACAGGCATATTAATAGCAATCCACACATCATCTCATCCAATTGAAGTAAACTCCATTGATTAATCGAAAATATAAACGCATAGTGATCTTAGATTATTTAATAATTTAACGGTGAAAGAACTTTGACGACAAAACGAATTCTGATTTAATAAATTGTAATAATTGTTGATATAAGCCTCTAGAAAATTTAGAAAATACTCATAATTGAAAATTTGCAACAGTGAACAACCGCACCAAAACTGCTACAAATATTTTAACAAATAAATATTTCTTATTCATGAATTATTTTTTTTTATCTCCATGCATTAATCGAGAGTATAATGTGGTTCAATTTTTATAACAACAACATAAACCAAAATGACAGATGCCCCCCCTTATATATCCTAGCTTGTGACAATTGTCGGCGCAAATTGCTATAGCTACGCATGACCCTTTACACGTCCATGGAAGAAAACCATCAAGAACTGGTTGCCCTACAATAAGAACAAAGTTAAACACACACATACATACAAAAGTAAAAACATTAAAATAAGTTAACAATAACTAAAAATAACAAGATAATACAACATAAATTATTAGAAATCTAAAATGTAATAAGTTCAAAAATATTTATTAATTACAAATCTTAATTTTAATATAATTTATATAGAGAGAAATATTTATTTATTACAAAATTATAAATTTTAGTTGTATAAAATCAGTATTTATTTTGTATAACTCAAAGGCTAAAAAACCAGAAAATTATAAAATTACTAAAATTTTAGTCACTTATTTTTTAATTAAAAATTGTAATCTACTTTATCCTAAATTATATCTTTAAGAAATTAAACTAACTTATTGTAAAACAAAATTGAACTAACTTATTTTTCATACCTGACGTCGTGACCAAAGCAGTACATATAATTGCCAGGATAAAAACAGATTGACGGGTGCAAAATGCCATTTTGTAAGGATTTCACGTTTGAATTTAGGAGTATTTGTATGATGTGATTAAAAAGATTTCGAAATAGGTGTATATATAGTATGCCAAATATGTGTGTGTAAAAATATAATATAGTCAACTTGAACAATATAGTTAAACCCTGTATATATATTAAATACAATATATTTATTAGAATATTAAATGTTATATATAGTATTTATTGAATATTTGACTTTTCCTACATATAACATTCATTACAAAAGTATTACTTAAAAAATAATTTTTATACAATTTAATAACAATATATATATATATATATATAATTTTTTATATAAATTTTTTTTAGAGCAAGCAAAATTTGAATGCATACTTATAAAATTTTAAAATATTTTAAATTTAATATATTGAAATTTTAATGTAAACATTTTCACTCTTTTTTATTTTTGATAAAATGGTCCACTTTTTTCTTATTATACCCCTTAATAATCCACTACCGACCACACCTATTTCTCTTACTGCATTAAGTGTTAATTTCTTCACGATGCATAATGTTAATGTTAGTATTAAAGAATTCATTATTTTCATTGCACTAATTTATCTTTCTAGAATTAAGTGTGTATTAAAAATCATGCACGTGAATGATGATTATGTTGGATAACATATTTTAATTAGTTTTAACTTTTTTTTATTAGTTAAAAAATTTGTTTGATTATTTAATAAATAAATTTTTTCTAGTAGTTTTTATCATTTTAAAACGTTATTTTTAGTAATATTTTTTAAAATGTGAGTTTCTAACTTTTTATATTTTGTTTTATTTTTATCCTTAATAGTCAATATATTTATTCATTTTTTTATTAACTTTTTTGAATAAATGATGGTTCTTTTATTTTTTTTCTTTTATTTTATATTTTTCAATTATTTTAATAATTAGTTTTACTTATAATTTAATAACTTAATTTTTCAATTTTCAACTTTCAATTATAATCTAACTTTTTAAGTGTTAGTTCTACGAACATAGTTGATGTCAAAATAATATAATGTATTCTCCATTTAGTAATTTTTGTTGTTTTTATATATAATAAATAAATAAATATTAAGTGTAATTTAATGAAATGCCTTAAATACTCTACATTTATTATTAGGGTGGTTTATTATGAAATTTGTAATAACCGAAGGCATTAACACCCAATTGTCGGTGCCTTCAATAAACATACTATAAAAATATCTTATTAAATATGCCGATAAGGATTCAATTTTTTGTGTATGAAATATTTTTTGTTTGGAGAATAAAATTTACTTCAATAATTTTTAAGGTTATTTTCATGACTTTTAATTATAAAAGTATTTTGCTTCCCGTATAAAAGAAGGAGTTTATAAGATTCTCTAAGTACCTTACCAAATACACTTGGTTCAAACACACTTGACCCACCAAATTATTATTACTAGGGGAAATTTTTTAAATAATAAATAAAAAAACTAAAGTTAAATACAATTAATAAAAAAAAAGTGACATAAAAAACTAACAATAGTGAAAAATTACTATAGCTTAGAAGAAATATTTGACAGTTTAAGAAAATGTTTAAGAATAAAATTATTCAATAAAATATGAACAATATATGAGAAATATTTTCTTTTTATTATTAGTATAGATATAGATTACTACGCTTTTAAAGCTTATATTGGAACTTAGAAGAACTAATTTAGGATTACGGTTGCATTGATTTTAACTTATCTTGCGATTGCTTCAAAAAAATATTGCGATTTATTGAAAACTTAGAATAAATTATGGATGATTTGATATTTTTATATATTTTGTTTCTATTTTTGGGATGTGCTCGCCCTTATCAGTCTATGAACCCGCCATTTTATAACCTGGTTCTTTTTTCTCGGTAATGTTTTTTTTTTTTGGTAAGGCTGTCATTTTATGTTTTTGGCAAGCCAACTATTAATTCACTCCTAACCAAAGAGGGTTATGTTTCACAAATCTCAAAAATCTGAAAGAAGGCTTTTTCTTTCAGCACCAGCAAAAAGAGAAAAAATCAAAAGTACCCTTATGAATAGTCTCGATATGGATTGATAATCCGTAAGATCCATAATATGGGCCACATGCAGGTCTCGAATTTAGCAACCTTCATGTTATTAGCACTACATTTTAATCAATTGAGTCAATAGGTAAATTATGTTAAAAAATAATTAATGTTACTATATATAACACTAAAATTTTTAATATATATTTAATACACATATAAGTTTACATAATAAATTTAACAACAATTAATTTTGATCTAATAATGTATTTTTTTACATATATAAATTTTTATTAAACCTTGATTTTTATTTAAATATGTTTTTAATTTGAAATTTATATATGTAAAAATGCATTATTAGATCAAAATTAATTGTTATAAAATTTATTATATAAACTTATATGTGTATTAAATATACATTACAAATTTTAATGTTATATATAGCGATATTAATTATTTTTTTAACATAATTGACATATTAACATAATTGATTAAAACATCATGCTAATAATGCGATAGTCACAATACTAAAGCATCATGAAACATTATTTTTAAATTATTTTGTAAAACATCCACATGAATCTTAAGGATTACCAACCCATATCGACTATACATAAGGATATTTTTGATTTTTTCCTCTCGCTATTGGGTATATGAAGAAATATGTTAGACGAAAAAAAAAATCCCTGAAATAATTAACTTGCTCAGTCAATTGTCACCATTAAATAGACACAAAATTTAAAGTGTTTTGCATCTCTTCTCTCTCATTAAAGACTTAAGAATTTTACTTATTAAGTTTTAATTCATCAAATTTTTATAATAGGCCTTTTTTAATTAATAGGAATTGAACTCAAATATCACATGATTACAACAACTCATACACTCTTCAATTAACTGAACTATACCTTTATTAAATTTTATAACAGGCTGTTCATGCTGAATAACATTTGTTACTCAATTAGCATCTTGCACAATTTGGAAGAGAGAGGGAAAAAAACAACAATATCAGGATTTACAACTATTCATCAATAAGACACATTTGGAAGAGAGAGGGAAAAAAAACTTAAGTTCAGTTAATTTTATCCCTCAACAAATTTTAGGGCAACTTACAACGTTGCAAAAGTTATTTATAACATCAATGAAATTGACTAGTTGCACCAGGTCGGTAATCTCCAATTCCTAGCAAGTCCTGTAAAATTAGCAACAGGATAAAATTATTAGTTTAAGTTGGCATACAAGTTTTTATTTTCAACCATCCCTAGGGAATAATCAGAGGAAGCAATTTAAGAATAGAAAATAGATTTAAGGGCATAAGAATTTATAGGAGAAAAAAATAAGAAGAAAAAATAAAATATTAAAATTAACTTATATAAAAGTTATAAATAAAGTTTCTTGAAAAACTAATATGAAAAAGTTTCTATAAATTAGTTTATATCTAAATTAATTTTAATTTTTAGAGAAATGCATTTTATTTTATTTTTTTCCCTATAAATTCTTATGAAGAGAAACACATTTTATATTCATCAATAGTGATTCTACATAGCTGTGCCGATCCAAGTTTGACAAGGATCATTTCAGCAGATAGCAACGGGTGTGAAGTTTGATTAAGCTTCCGTTAAAGGCTTTTTATGGAAATGTGTTTGAATAAAACCTCTTTAGTCTCCACATAAACAGCTAAATTCATAAAAAATTATTGAAAACATAAAGCAGAAAAATATAACATGATAAAGATGGCATACTTGACAAGCTTTATTTTTTGCTCTAGTCTCTGCAGTGCTGGGAACATCATGATTTGGTTTCTGAAATCTCTTCTCGCGTCGATCACACGAGCCCCATCCGTCTGAGAACCTGCCACCTCTTATGTAATGAAAATCCCAGAAACGGTAACTGTGGTGAGAATAGAGATCATTTGGAAGATAAATTAATTCAAACAACCAAACGAGACACGTACTGCATGTATGCACGAATCACAAACTCAGCACGCTGAACATTACGATTCTCATCAAACTCAATATTCTTGTCCCTGATTTCATAAGAAATATTGAAGTAACAAGATATCTTTCTCCAACCTATAAAAAAGCATGCCCCGCCAGGTTACATCAGTTGTATCATTTTCACAGAAGAGAAAACAAACTATGTTTACCTGACTTCTTAATGTAAGGATGTCCCGAAATCAAAGTGTAATCAGTATTCTCCAAAATCTGAACAAGAAGACATAACAAAGAATTGATTAGATGAATCCTTCTTGAGTGAAAATAAATAATAGCATCTCAGGAACCTAATACTTTCATATATTTGTGTAAATTACTGTGGAGAATGGAGATGTTATTTTGTTATTATATGTAAAATTATGGCAAACACAGGTTCAAACGTAATACAGCCATTAAAAGCAAAACCCAAAATTGGAGCTTCTGGAAACAGCTACTAATTAAAAAAGATTAAAAGAATAGTCTTGAATCTATCCAGACACTCCCAAAGAGTTATGGAAGTCAAGAAAACATGTTTCCGAGCATCTAGGACTTGGGAATCTAAATAAAGAAAGTGGCTAATATCATCCAATGATTTGTTCAGGATACTCGCAGGGTGTTAAAAAGTGTGGAAAATAGGAATCAAAAATCAAAAGACTGCCATGATTTGTTCATGGCAGACAAAAGACGGAAAGTACAGGAAACAAATTCCTTTTTATTTTCTAATGTGGTAAGTACTAAGCATGCATAGCAAGGAAATACCTCAAAGGACTGAACATAACAAAAGAAATGTTAATTTCTTAAGGCAATTATTAGTAAATGTGTTGGTAAACTAATTGTACAGTGCAAGTAACAGTCCTGAAAAATGCTTCTCAATGTTTTCAATTATCAAAAGCTAATCGAGTGATCAAGAACTCAAGATATCAAAAAGATAAATGAATTTCATATAAGTAAATGCACTTCTTCACTATAAATAAAAGGTCGAAGTTATCTATTTTAGCATATTCAGGTAAAAATTTGGTTCAAGCTGAAAATCACTAATCTGTGCCATAGCCACAGGTGCACTGAAATTCCTTAAAAAATGAAGATAAAGGAAACCTTAAAAGTAAATGCTTCAAGATAGCCTTTGATTTAGAAAGTTTGTGTATTATTAAGTGTTAAATTTAATCATCAAATTTTTTTTAGAGCATCTGCTCATTTAATGGTTTATTTTCAGAGCTTGGTAAGAAATACAGAGGCCAAGACATGTCCTAAGGTTACTGTGGTTAATGTTATGTCCTTTATAGTATCTCCTAATATGTGGGGTTCTACAAAATGTACACGACGAACCTTATTTTCCATCATTTAACCCAAAATAACAAACAATCAAATAAATATAAATATATAAATAATTTTTTTAAAAAAATCTGATGTGATGGAATTATATAAACATTGCTATTCCACTGTCTACTTCGGCACACAATATGTTTCTTTACATGCTCATTACCTATTACATGGTCGACGATTAAATAGCTAAAGATTGATGGAATGTAATGGAATTGAATTCAATGGGATGATATAAAATGATTACTTCATTATTTAAATATTTTGATTAAAATAGTCTTTCTATTGTTTAGTATGTAGACGATTTTTAAAGATATTCACAAACAACAAATTACTATCATCTGATAATCCAAAATAGGAGAACAAAAATAGATCAATCAGATACAATAAATTCTATTAAGTTCTGTTTCGTTCCACTAATTCTAAAACAAAAGTTTGATTTTGATATCTATACTATCATTTTATAGATATTCAAACTGTCAATTAATTAAATCTCCTCATTTATGACTTTTAAATTACTTATTTCAAAAATCAATAATTATGAATTCCATGATTATCCAGAATTGTTCTTAACTGAATGAAAGTTTACACTGTCCAATTCTGAATCGATAAGTTTTGTCCAAACCTTAATCAAAACACTGAAGCAAGAGAATCAGGACAATTACCGCCATTGCAGCATTCTGGTACTCCTTAAACAACGAAACCGAAGGGAACATTCCAAGCAAGCTATGCCCCATGCTGCTCTCCTTCTCCTCCACCTCGCTGTTCCTCCCAAAGCACCGCGGCGAGACCTCCGTGTAACAGCTGATCTCCTGAGCCTCCGGCGACGAGAAGCTCTTCAGCGGCGGCCGCGTCCTCTGCACGCTTCTGACCAGAGCGAGGGGGCTGCTCTCCTCGGAAGGACACGTACTCGCGATCTTCCGCGGAGGGCGGTAGGGCCACGGGTCTTGCACCACCTCGCCGCTGTCGCCAGAGTCCCGGAGGACCTTCCGGAACTTCGGCGGCGGCGAGGGGTTTGATATCGGGGAAGAGAGCTGGCGGATAGGGAATTTGGCGGAGGCGAGGGACTTGCACTTGGAGGAGGAGTGTGAGGCTGTGGCGGAGTCGATCATGGCCCACAATGCGGCGTCGTCGAGGTCCTTGTCGTCGAGCACCACGGGGTAGGTTAGAGGCGAGGACATTTTGGGAGGGTAAGAGTTTGAATTAGGGTTTCTCTGTGAGATTCGGATTTGGGAATTTGCCATTCAAGTGAAGAAGGTGAAGGACCGAAGGTCCATTTTCTGGTTTTGGAAAGAATGCGACTCTGATATGTGGAAAGGAGCAGGCGGGAGACGCAATTTGAATGGGTGGTGGTAGGGAAGAGTAAAACGACGTCGTTCTTTCAATTTCTTTTTTCCTCCCCTTTTACATTGTTTAACTTTTTTAAAAATGAAATATATTATGTAAAGATAAATATATGAAATTATAGTGTTAACAAAAATTATACTATTAAGATTTAAAAAAAAAATCCTTTAGAAGTTATAAATATGAGAGAGAGAAATAAAAGAGTTATAAAGAGAGGAAATGTGTGCACATTTGCAATAAAAAGAGATCAATTTTTAGTTTGTTTCACTTCTCACACTTTCATGTCCTATTACAAGTCTGTTTTTTTTTTTTCAAAAAATAACAATTAAGAATTACTTTTATATTCTCAACATTATTTTTATGAGTGTATTGAGTTCATTAATCACAACATTTTTCAAGTTTTAATCATCAATAATGATAACCTTTTTCTCTGCTTCACACCTCTTTATTTTCATCTTTCATATTCTTTGCATGTTTATTCTTTTACTTAATTTAATCATGTATTCAATTTCTTAACTTGCATGTTTAATTAAGATTTCAACAAATTGTGATTGATATACTTTTAAATACATACTGATTAACATCTTAACATAATATTTCATCTGTCTCATTATAATTATCGTGTAAAAGGAGAAAAAAATTGTTTTTCAACTTATATCTATTATAACATTAATGATGAACAACAAAATCTATAAATGAATTAATGATAATATAATATTAATTTTGTAAAAGCACTACGCTCATTCATCTATTATTGTTTTTCTTAGTTTATGTAAAAAAATTAAAACGACTATTAGTTTTAAACAGAAATAATACTTCTTTTCTTATCTAACTTTGGTCTTTTTTATTTTTTATTTTTATCTTTGTTCTTTGTAGATTAAAAGATGTGATCATTAAATATAAGAAGTAAAAATGTATATTATCGAGCTTCACACCAAAGTAACATTACTTTAGACAATTGAATTCCAAGTTTTTTGAGAAAATTAATGCACAAAAGTGAGACAAAAGGGACTTGATATGCAAAATCCAAATAAATTGTGTTTATGTTACAAATGGACCAAACACTCACCCTTATATCAAAGGGTTCTCTATTGCGCCGAAGAGTATTTTCTCTATTAGTGAGTTCGAAAAAGGGGGAGGTGGAAAAACACTTCAATGCTCAAGTAAGAGTTTGGTTCATAGTTGTTGATGATGTTTATTGAATACTCAAGAATGAATGAGTCATCGTACATGGAGAGCTTTATAATCGGAAGGGGGTAATTATTTTTTTGTTATTACCATTTGGGGGTGAATTTTAATTTTTTATCCAAAAGGGGTAAGCCAGGTGTTACGACTTCTGATTCAAAAGTCCTAACAAATATTATGACTTATATATTTTTAAATTTTTTTAACTGAAGTGGTAAAGTTTTTTACGACTTTAGTATATTTTTTTTAACATACGACTTTTGTAACTTATTTTATTTTATTTATATTATGACCTCCAAATTGTAAACTTTTTTACGATTTTGAAGTCGTGATTTTTTTTTACTTTT
Source organism: Glycine tomentella (assembly GCA_007407185.1). NCBI lineage: Eukaryota > Viridiplantae > Streptophyta > Magnoliopsida > Fabales > Fabaceae > Glycine > Glycine tomentella. Next base: position 3,243,675 of record PYAF01000602.1, read on the forward strand.
TATTCATTTTTTTACATTTTTTAACTTTTTTTTATGTTTTATTTAATTTTTTTGCATGATGGTATTTTAAATGATAAATTTTACTTTTTTAAATTACAACTAATTTTTAATCAAATTATTTAATAAATAATGGTAGAAAATCATAGAAAATATATTAAATAAAATAATATATTAGAATTAGATATAGCAAAAATTTAAAAAATATTAAATAAAAACATATAAAAAAATATTAAATAAAACAATATTAAATAAATATAAAAATATTAAATAAAAACATATAAAAATATATCCAAATATTAAATGAAACTAAAAAAATTAAGAAAATATTTGGTATATTTTTTGTATGTTTTATTTAATATATTTTTAATTTTTTATATGACTTTAAGAATATTAATGAAGACCATATCAGTGATGAAGATTGATCTAAAAACACTTAAGAATTAGATAAAAACAACAATTAACAATGTTAAATGATATTTTACATTGAAGACTAAAACATTATTGAAAAATGTTTAATATTATTTTCTTTATTTTTTAGTTTAATTTAATATTTTCTATATTTTTTATATGTTTTTATTTAATATTTTCTATATTTTCTAACATTTTTTATTTAATATATTTTTTAATTTTTCATATGGTTTTAAAAAAAATAATGAAAACCATATCACTAATAAAAATCAGTCTAAAAATACTTGAAATTAGATAAAAACAACAATTAACAATGTTAAATGATATTTTAAGTCAAAGACTAAAACATAATTAAAAAATGCTCATATTATTTTATTTACTTTATAGTTTGATTTAATATTTTTTATATTTCTCTATATGTTTTTATTAATATTTTCTATATTTTAATATTATTTTATTTAATATCGTTATTTATTAAATAATTAGATTAAAAAATTATTTATAATTTAAAAAAAATAAATTTTATCATTTATATAAATGGTCATGAAAAAAGTTAAAAGAAAAGTGAAAAAAATAAAAAAAATCACGACTTCAAAGTAGTAAGAAAATTTACGACTTTGAAGTTGTAATATAAAAGAAAAAAGCTACAAAAGTCGTAAATTTTTTTACGACTTTAAAGTCATATATTAAAAAAAATAATTATATTAAAGTTGTAAAAAATTTTACGATTTCAATTTAAAAAAATTAAAGAATATATAAGTTGTAACATGTGTTAGGATTTCTAAATCAATAGACGTAACACCTGTTACGATTTACCCCCTTTTTAGTAAAAATTTAAAATCTACCTCCAAATGGTAATAACAAAAAAAAAAAATGACCTCCTTCAGATGATAAAGCCTTCATGGGGTTTCTCCCCTTTATATATTAATCTTATTGGACCTTGGGTCTATGGGTTTGCATGTTTTGATTACCAATTAGATAATACGCCTCTTAGATACTTCTAATAAGGTAATTACCCTTAAGCGGGTGGTGATAATCGTGACCAAATGATATTCATCACTTGTATATGTTGAAGGTCGAGATGCATTGTACGAAATACGTAGGTATATGGATGAAAGGGTATTTGATTTGATACATCAAATATTCTTTTTGTCCTGACCAAATACCTTATTCCGTATAAATTGCTTAAGTATGAATAAAAGAACTTTGTTGGAAAAGATTATAGTCTCCAAATGTTAGTAAAAACTAAAACAAGTTCCACCTTCCCACACAAAATCATCGTTTAGTTGCAACTCATTTAAATAAAAAAGAAAAAACCAAGGATCTACTGTCTCTATATGTTCTCTTGTTTGTTAATTTTTATTTATTTGTTTTGCCATGAGTAATCCGAATTCGAACACTTGAGTAATCACTCATCCTACAGTACGATGATAGACAAAGATGAGAAGCTGTTAAGTGATTTGAGGCTATTAATTCAATCAAACAGAAAAAAAATTGCTTAACATGATGTCTCTAATCTTATGCTGCCAACCTTTTCTCCCATTTAATGTGTTTGAATGTCATCTGCATTCTTGTATCTTGTCTATAATGTTAGTATAACTTACTAACCATAGGGATACAGGTACCAAAATTGCCACATCACATGCCAATCTAATGAGAAAAAAGTGAATTTACTACATTTATCACATTCCATTCCTCCCTTCCAATCTTTCAAGAGGGAAAAAGCTGCTAAGTTAATAATTTGCCATGGAAAAATATGTTATTTGTTATATTACGTGGGCCCCAAAAAGATATTGGCCTGTCTCATCCTCCGAGGCAGACCAAAATTCTGATAACACCTAATTTCACCTCCAAACCCCGCTGTCACAATCACCAAGCCCCATGCTGAAGGGTGTATTGATGAGGCACCATTGCAACCATCATATGATGAGTAATTGGAAGACCAAGACGCATTTGATGGAGTACCTGAAGCAGATATAGAAGCTGGATCACCATAGCTTGAAGCAAATGAATCACCTAATCCTGTGTCTGTCCTAGAAATTGCTTCAAGTTCTTCATCTATAGGGGTGTAGTCACCACTTTCTGTTGCATGGTTGTTACTTTTCTTAGGAAGGGGTGGCAGCATTCTCTTGCTGTTCCCAAATGAGTCTCCAATTCCGGATTCTGTGCGCGAAATCGCTGCAGGGTCATGTTCTGGGGAGCCTGGTGCACTTTCTGTGGCGTGGTTGTTGCTTTTCTTTGGAAGAGGTGGCAACATTCTCTTGTTGTTCGCTGGAGTGTCCTCTTGTGATCGTTTTGAGTTCTTTTTGGGGTTTTGCATTGGCACTGATGGTGGATCACCCCTTATGGTACAAGGCCAAGGTATTGCTACTGAAACATCTTTACATGGGAAGTGCTCGTGAGAATGGTTAACAATCAGACTCCTTGCTTTTCCGGAGCTTGGAGTGCGAGCCTCTTCGTTCTTCCAAACATACACTTGTGAGTCTTCACTTGCACTTATGATGTACCTTCCGCTTGTAGTAAATGAAGCTGCCATTTGGCTGCTTGCATTTCGAAAACCTGCTTTCACCACCGTGTTAATAAGTTAGGAGTTATGACACAACAATATTGGTTATGTAGGCATAAACACAAGTCATTTTTGAAGTAGGAAAAAATGTTATTGGCAAATGATGCATCTGCATCATCATTACCTTTAAACTTTTGAACAACTTGGGAACCATCCACAATTCTTATCCTTGAATCAGCTGAAGTAACAAGCACTTCTGATGGATTATTTGGGTCAAACTGTGATTGTGAAGATGCAAAGCCAGTTAAGTTTTTATTCTTGGCATAAAACAATCTTCAGTGGTATAAAAAGGAAACCATATAAACTTTCTTTTTTAATATGGTTGAGGAATTTACCTGGAAACCGGTAACCTTTTTCAGCTGAGATTTCTTTTTGTTTCGAAGCTCAACTGTGCCAGATTGAGTTAACTTGTAATCTGGTGACCATATAGAAATCAGAATTAATCAAATAGCATACATTGTTAAATTCAATATTACTTAATAAGGATGACATATAAACAAGAACAATGGACTAGAGTATTAACAGTACCTTCAATGCTGTAAGTTCGACAATTTCCTTTTTGTGTACCAACTAGAACACCCTACAATTAAAAGAAGAAAATAACCAATTTTTAAAGTTGATATATTAAATTTTGTCAATCAATAAAAACATGTACTAAACACTAACAAATTTGTAACAACAAATCAGAGATGCACATAGTGGAAGAAATCAAGAAAATCATACCTGGCCATCAGGGGTGTAAGAAACAGCAGTAACCATTTCATGGATATCAATCCAATCCACAACGAGACGTGCAGCGATGTTCCACATTCTGACCTTGGCATCAAGGGAGCCAGTAAGGAAATAGTCTTCATCCATGGGGTTGAACTGCACGCAGGTCACTGCCATATCCAATCCCACAACAAATAGCAAAAGCAAAACAACCAAATTAAGTAATGTGCAAAGAATTATAAAAAACTAGGAACATCAAAGTTAAAAACATATTACCATAGTCATTATGTGCAAAGAATTTTAAGCATGACTTGGTTTCCAAATCCCACAACCTCACTGTTTTATCCATGGAAGACGAGAGAAGTAACTGCAAGGACAAATCCACATTAGAAAATAAAATCATCCTTTAGTTTTTTCTTTGCAGAAAATTTATAAAACATGCATGATAAATTTTCTGTAGAATATATGTGTGTATAGACGAACATTTACCAAATTGATTTTAAATGAAATTAAGTTAATATTGGTTTTTTAAAATAAAATGGTTTATATTTTGGTGTTTTTATTCCAAAAAGAAATGAATAGTAAAAATGAGCATAGAAATTTTTATTCAACAACATAGAAATTACTCAAAAATGTTTCCAATCAAATAAAATTGGGATCCATGAGGATAAAGTTTCTGAGTGTGTTTAGTTTCACAATGAAAATCATCAAAATCGATTTGATGTCTAGTCAAACTTAGTTTTAGTATAAAAAAAACATAGGCATTTGGTTGTTTTTGGATAAAATTGATTGTCTCCAAACCTTACTTTAACTAGAAATGATGAAAAATAGTTTTTGATCAATGGTAAAAGTATTCAAAATCAATTTACACTCTACATTTGCTTCGATGATAAAAGTATTCAAACATAAATCCTTTTATTTGTAAATCAATTTTATTAATTAAATTCTTGGAAAATTAATTTTAAAAATATTCACCTAAACACACATTTCAAATCAAAATCAATACATGAATTCAGAGTATTGTTTGAAGTTTAAAGTCTCATAACCCCAGTCAGATAAAAGTAATTTTGGATTACTCAAATAAAATCAAAAACCTTACCTGAGATCTAGACCACGACAAATCCAAGACCTCATCCAAATGGCCAGTTAAAGAACAATACGGTTTCTCGGATAGCGTAAAAACAGTTTCCGGAACATGAACATATTCCGGAATAGCACCAGCGCCCCCTCTCTTGCTCCCATTTTTCCCTTTCTTCTTCAACGGCGGTGCCTCCGTGGTGCGCTCCATCGACGAAAGCAACGACGGATGAATCGGCGTCAAGTTCCCCTCCTCGGGTTTCAACGACATAACCTCACACTCCTGCACCTCCCACACGTGTATCACCTTGTCCTCCCCTGCACTTGCCAAATACCTTCCATCCAAACTGAACTTTATCGTCCACACGCACCCCTCGTGCGCCTGGAACTCCTGGCACAGATGCAGCGCCGACAGCTCCTTCTGCGACTTCCCGCTCTGCCTCACGCGCACCCACTCGTTCTTCCCCAGCGCCGCTTGCGGCGCCGGAACCGACGCCTCACGCTCCCCGACGAATCCACTCGCCACGCCCTTTATGTTCCTCAACAAAGAAGCACCGCGCCTCTTGCTTAATCTCAAACTCCTCGAAATGTAGGAGTTCGAAGAAAGCTTTTTTTCGCTGTGGTGCGACACGTTGGCGCGCCTCATAACCTCTTTGACAACCGCGGAATGCCCCACCGTTTTCTCGAACTCCTCCATCGTTAACTGTTTTCCAGTCTGCAAATCGCTCAGCCTGTTCCACGTGCCGTCTTCTCCGTATTCGTTTACTATAAACTCTTTTCCCGTGTCCAGGTTCTTTATTAGGAAAAACGCGCCCAGGTCGGCCATTCCCACTCCCGCCGTCACCACCTGGCGGTTCACCTGATGCACAGGTGAATCCCCAGCAGCAGACGCGTCTTTCACCACCATACGGTTGTTCTCAGCGCCGGCGTGCCGCCGCTGAGCAACCTCTGTAGCGGTTCTCGTCAACCGCTGCTTTGATACCTTTCCTATTATCTCCTCCTTCCTCGATTTCTCCATTGAGAAGGAGTCGATGTCGCCCTCGGAACGCGACCGGACGAGGACGTATACCGGCGAGCTCGACGGTTTCTGTTTCTCAACATCAACGGCGGGAGTGGAATTCATAGCGTAACTGTTGTTGTTCTTCTTGTTATCGTTATTGATGATGCTATTATTGTTTTCGAATTTTTTCGTGATGGCACGGGCGATGGCGGCGCTGGTGGCTTGGAGGAGCTCCTTGTTCTCGTCGAGGCCCATGCTGCCGAGCAACCTTCTTCTGCGTTCGGAGATGGATCCCGGAGCGGCCATCCAGATTTCGTAGTTAGGTTTTCCGGTGAAGTTTGCGGAGAAGTTTGAGGTTCGGGGCTTGATGGAGAGGGTGGAGGAGATGGTGGAGGCGAAGGAGAGGCGGCTGTCTTCGAAATCGTTTTCGTCGTCGGAGAGGTCCTGCGGCACGGCGTTGGAGAGGCGGTTGTAGGTCTCGAAGAAGTGGTCGTCGTCATCGTCGTCGCCGAGGCCATCCCAGTTCATGGTCATCGTTTTCCGGCGCTCCATGGTGGCCATCGGCGACACACGAGAGAGGAATTAATGGGAGAAATGGAAATCAAATGAATGGAATGTGATAGTTTTTTGATTTATTATTGTTTTTGGTTACTATTCTTATTATTACTAGTACAAGTGTTATTTTAAATAATTAATAGCAATTAATTATTATTGTTTTTAATTATTATTATGTTTATTTTTTGAGAAATTGTTTTGTATTTGAAGGCTTGGGAGGGGAGGAAATCAAGGGAATAAGGAGAGGTCGGTTACCGTTATGGATTTTGGAGGCAAAGAAACGGTCAACGTATTTCCATTTCTGTAATTGTGCACAAGCTTTGCTTCTTATGTAGAGAAAGTGCTCCGTGTTGCTATTTATTTATTTATAATTTATATTGTGTTGCCATGTTTTGCTTTCCTTATGAACGTGATTTCATCGTAACTGGTTGTCACGTTTGTGAACTTCATGCTTGGAAAGTAGTTGCTCAATTATTGTTATTTTTATTTATTTTTTGTTTCTTAGTTTCTTAAATTATGCTCTCTAAATTTGTCCTTTTCAATTCCCTGCGTGGAGTGTGTTATATATACTTGCTTTTTATTCTCTCCTTTTGTCGCTATTAAAAAGACATTCTCATGAGTCGTGTCTCGATTACCATTTTTTTTAAAATAAAAGAAGAAAAAAATAACATAAGATAATATCAAGCATTTAACCACTTTTATGCATTTTTACATTTGATTATCGCGAAACATGACAAAATTTGAATGATTGAAATGCAATTCATATATGCAAGTGAAAAGTAAGCTAGCTATTAATATATCTATCTATATCTATATCTATATCTATATATATATATATATAAAAGTTAGCAAGATTTTTTTTCCCTAGCTTATATTATTGCAGTCGTTATACTCGTATCATACATGATATTATTTGTAATCGTAACGACTCTCTTCATTTATCCAAAGTTATTTTTATAAAGAGAGAACTAGGCCTTCATATGTCATTTTGCAGATGCTTCAGACTTCAGAGTATGGGATACAGACGTAGAAGCCTTAGGTGAAACGGTAAATGATAAAGAGTTTGGTTGGATAAGCTTTTTTGGAAATATTTCTAGAGGAAGAAAATATGAAGAAAAAAATGAAATGAGTTTTTCTATAAGTAAAAATAAGTTCTCCATTAATTAATTTTTAGAAACTTTTCAATATAATTTTTTTAATAAATGAGATAACATCTATAAATTGCTAATAAAAGACTTACTTTAATTTATGAAAAAACTCATTTCATTTTTTTCTTCTTACTTTACTTTTTTAGAAGTACTTTATTTTTCTAGAAGTATTTCTAGAGAAGTTAACATCTAAAAATTATTTCCTACTCTGACTCCTACTTCATATTTGTCGAAATAATTTTTGTTGTACAGGAATCACCGAATCAGAGTAGACGAAGTAACCATGTTATGATAATATGAGAGATATAAGACGTGTTAGAGGTTAAAATATAAGAGAATAGGAAAAATCTCACAGGTTTGCTTTCTAATAAAATTAACATTGATCTAACTAATTAACATTTGTTTATAAAAAAATGTTATGACTTATGATAAATGTTTGATTTTTCACTACTACTTAGTGCTAGAATTAACCGACGTGGAGTTGCCACAACTTAATTAGGCGATCTGAATTGTTTAATACACAAATGTGAGCTTTGCATGTCATAGTGAACTAGCGTGGAGAAGTCGCAGCTTAACTAAGGGTTTGTTTGGTAGAAGAAAAAAAATAGGAGTAAAGAAAATAAAAAGTAAAAAAAAATATGATTAATAAAATATTTTTTTTATTTATTTGGAGAGAAAAAATGGTAGGAAAAATTATTTTTTAATACAAAAATTTAAAATTTTTCTTCCTCTCATTTTCTTTTCAATTTAAATTTTAAAATTTTTCTTTCTTCTCTATTTTTCTTCCATCCAACCAAACATAGGATAACTTATCTTGAGTTGTTAAATAGATGAAATGAGAGTTTTTACTTATTAATAGTTTTACTTAACTTAAACAAGATTATTTCTGATAAAAAATACTTATTGTTTAGATAAAAGAAAAAAAATTGTTTGATTGTTCAAGTAATTTAGTATATATATTTGGGTGTGTATTTGTAAACTAAATTTTAGATAATTTTATGATATTAATTTTAATTAAAACTAAAATTATAGTGAAATTATTTATGAGCATTCATAATGCAAATTATGTATTTTGTCCTTACTGAAACATAAGGAAAAAAATATTTTTCTCTCTTTAAGAAAATTAGTTAATATTATTGAATGTTATTATCTCAATACAAAAATTGAATTATTTTCTAGTGTAGCCTCAACATTTAATTACATAGGGAAAAAAAAGAAAAAATTGTTGAAAATAAATTAAAAATATTTTAAAGATGATATCATTAAATAAGAGTTATTAAAATTTGTTTGTGTTTTAGTATTTATACATAAAATACATAATTTTATTTTATTTTATATTTCAGTCCAAAGGTAATACTATTTCTACTAAAATCACATTCATAAGCATTTTACCTTTAGAGTGTTTTTTTATTCACCACTACCACCTCTCCTATCCAGCCACCACTTCCACCTTTCTGTTTTCTTTTCCAATCATCACCTTCAATCCCTTCACTTTTCTAACTTATCCAGATTTTTTTTTAATTTCTCAATGCACCTCCTGCTAGATTCCTATCCATTCTCCAACGCATTAATTCAACCCTTCAAATAAACTTGTTTGGAGCCATCTATTTGTAATGATACCCAAAACCACTATAGTTCCCGGCCGTAAACAATATCGTTCTACTCAAATTTGTTGTCTTTGTGCCGGCTCCTTTATTCAGATTTTATTCAGATTTATGGGTCACATTCGTCTCAAGTTCAAAAAGAACATGACTTACAAATGAGTGTTCCTTTAAGCTTTTGCTAAAAGCATTTTTTTTTCCACAAACTTAAGTATAAGTAAGAAAGGTAATAGATAATTTGTAAAGGTATAGAAACATTATGTCTAAAGAGAACTTTTTTATTTTTACTTTCTGTTTCCTTCTTTTTCTTTGACGTAAATAATGGGAAAAAGTATCTAAGTGTGTGTTAAGAGAGTCTTTGTAACATCTTTAATGGATGTAATTTAAGCAGTCCATTTTGGATTTTTTATCTCTTGTTAATTAATTGGTTCTCACAATACATCATCATGGTTAAGTAACTTATATACATTTTACTTCAACAGTATAATTTTAAACAACCTTTAAATAACTACACCTTAAACGAAACTTTTATTTTCCATGCCACCGAAACTTTGTCATTATATCAATTTTCCCTTAGAGTATGTTTGGATGGGGAAATTAAATTGGGGAAAGTAATTATTTAAAGAATTTAAAATTTTTTTCTCTAAATAACCTGTTTGGATATTTATTTAAAAAGAATTTAAAATTTTGGCATTTTAAAAGAGAATTTGTTTTTAACTATACACTTAGAATTTGAAATTCCTTTCTAAAAGCAGAGAATTCTAAATTCCTC
>PYAF01000602.1:3253612-3263979 GCA_007407185.1 Glycine tomentella
TTAATTTAAACAAAGAATTTAAAATATAAAAAATTTAAATTGTTTTATCCAAACAAGAAATTTCAAATTAAAGGAATTTAAATTGGTTTAACCAAACAAGAAATTTAAAAAATCCAAGAATTTTAATTGATGCATTTCAATTTCCCTGAATTTCAAATTCTCTAAAATTTTAAAATGCTCCATCCAAACACACTCTTAAAGTGTTGTGGAGGGATTTATATGCAAAGTTTACCTAGAATAAACCTGAAGAGTCACCAAGCCATACCCAAGAGTTCGCCTCCCCCGTTAGTAGTTGAACATTTGTTAACATCTCATACAAATTGTCAACCAACTCACTCTCCCAAGCAAACCACTCCTTCTTCCATTTTAGATCCCAAAACCAAGTGTCTCCCTCCTATCTTCCCATATTTCCACCACTTCCTCCTTTTGCTCCAACTTAAGAAAAGGTCTAGGACATTTGAAAATCAAGCACTCTTCAGTACTGAACCACATGTCTAGCCAAAACCTAGTACGTGCCCCCTCACCTAACTTTCACCTCACTAATTGATCAAACCAAATAATGTTTGTGCCACCACAAATCCTTCTCAATTCCCTCCACTAAATAGAAAAATTATTTACCTCATCTATTCCAATGAGGCTCCTCCATTCCCATACTTAAATTCTAGGACATGACCCCAAAGACTATCATTTTGGTGAAAAGGAATCAATCTTTAATTAGCCAAAAGAGCATCATTAAACTCACTAATGTTTTTTTACTCTTAAACGACCTTGACTTCTAGGACAACAAATCCTCTTCCAACTCATCCAACTAATCGTTTTTGTCTCTTCTTCTTCTCTCCAAAGAAAACTCCTTTAAATCCTTTATGATTCTTGCACCACACACTTGGGAATTTTTAAGAAAGACATAAAAAAAGAAAGTGAATATCGAGTTTATAAGACAAATCTTTCCCATTAAAGAGAGAACTTTATGTTTTCAAGAGGATGATCTTTTCTTGAACTTTGAAATGACACACTTTCAAGTTTCCTCCTCCCTTCTTGAATTTGCTCCAAGAATTTCCAAGTACTCAAAAGGAAACATCAACCTCCTACAATATAACAAGGCCGCATATCTTTATTAAGTACATTGTTTAAGAAAACAAAAAAAAAAATCATAAAAATTATCTTATAATGTTTACTTTTCTTAATAATTAGAGATAAACTGGTTATGTTATGTGAAATAAATAAATAGGTTATTATAAATTATAAAACGGGTCACCTCAGAATCTGAAGCCAAGTAACTAAGTACACATATGCTACAACCGTAGCAGAGCATGGCGAAGCACGAGGACCTCCCCGTCCCTATTCACGACACGCTGGAAGCAGTGTACGGTGAGCTGGAAGAAGTACGGCTTCGTTTCGATGTTTTGCGGTCAAAATTCGAGGACCTGTTCGGTGACAGTCCGGAGGTGATTGGTCGGTCACCGGGGAGAGTGAACTTGATCAGTGAGCATATCGACTACGGTCAAATTATGTTTTTCTTCTATTCAATTAACATGATATGATTTTAGTGTTGTACAGTTTTTGTTTTGGTAAATTTTAATATCTTAAGATTATCTTTGTTGCCATGTAGTAAAGACTGTTGCTTTTTTATAATTAAACGCTCACGTAATTGGAGCATTAAAGTCAAATAAAGTTTATTAATTTTATAAGGACATGAAGAATCACAAATGGGGCCACTATTTTATTTATGGATTATTTCAAATCTCACATTAATTAGAGATAGTGTTAAGATAGAGTATATAAGTGAAAAATGATCCTCCTAAGAATTAGTTAGATTGAAACTCATATTTTAAGATGATATTAGAACTATCTTAGATGGAAAAACCTAATTCCCACATAAATGAGGCCATTATTTTATTTGTGGGTTAGTTCAAGTTTCTGTAGTTATAATGCAATTTGTACGTTACTTTAGGCCCAGTTGGGAAGAGGAATAAGCACTTTTGATGTTACTTAAAATTGCTATACCTTTTTTGAATAATGGGAAATATAACTTTACAAAAAGAATAGTTCATAAATATAATTTTAGTCTGTAAAATGACCAACCTATGATATTCTACAATTACAAAGACAAAGATGCAAATGACCAGTATTTAGTAATTTTAAGAATTAAGTTGACTAATGTTTGTTATTTCAAAAACTAATTTAGTGTATTGCTTATTACTTAAATAACAAATTAAGCCTTTTATAAAGCTAAAAATAGCTTAGGACTACCTATATTTATATCTACCTAAATTAACTTAAATAGATTGTTAAAAAATAATATTTGCATGGTCGTTTCTCCAAGTACAATTGCTATTCAGCTTCTTTTAGACTGGACCTAGGGCGGTAGACTTATTTAACAAGTTTTATTCAAATAAATACTTATTTAGCCGAACAGGGTCTGACACATTAATGTAACGTACTTGTTGTATTTCTTTTTGTGGACTGCAAAAGCAAAGTGATGTTTGTTTTCTTTTGGAAAGGCAAAGGTGAAAAGCAAAGGGATATGTTGTAGCCATGAATGATGGATGTTGACCATCTTCTTGTGTAAACGTTTTTTTAGTGATAATAAGAAAAATGTTTTGTTAGTTTTTAATTTAGTATAACGTTGACGGAATTTTTTTTGAGGTACAAGGGATTCTATGACTACGTAAAACTGAAAGGAGTTGATGTTGGTCAACCTGTGGGGCTTGATGTTCTTGTTGATGGAACATCTCTGACAGGTGCATTCTGCTAATCGACCAAACATAGTACATGATTACATTATCTTTGGTACTTTGTCAGAGATGATAGAGCCATGTCTATTGTTTGTTAATTGAGTTGAATCCAATATATGTTTGCTTTTTATAAAGGGTCTGGACTATCGAGCTCTACAGCTTTTGTTTGTTCTTCAACAATTGCTATTATGGCTGCTTTTGGTATGAACTTCCCAAAGGTATTCCATCTATGTGGGACTGCAGTTTTAGTATCTTTTAAATAATTTGAAATTTTGAATGGAAGCAACATGCCGTGTTGAATGACATTGTGTGTTCTATGTAGTTAACTTCACTTAACGGTGTAGGACTTTTGTTGTCGTTGAAGCAGCATGGTCGATCTGGCTAAATTTTGGCATTATGAAATGCTTTTAATTAACTCCTGAGATAGTTTTGTTTATTTCCTGATAATTATTTAGATATCTGATATATGACAGTTGTAATGGATTAATTGGATTTTTTTACATGTTGTTCAGCTAACAAAAATGATACCTGAATTTTTTAAGGTACTTGTAAGCCAATATCTTAACTTAATCATATATCTGTATCGCCACTGATAGGATAATATTCCTAAAATTTCGATGCCTTTTCATTTATTGATCTCTATTTTGAATTATCTGTTGGTCATGAGTAAAGTTGTACCTTGATGATTTGTTGATTATGAGTTCAAATTCGGAAATAGTCTCTTTGTATATATAAGGATAAGACTGCGTATAATATCTCCGCGAGGGGCCTCTGGATAATGAAATATGTATTTTTTTTTTATATTTCGAACTATCTGTGACACTTGAACTTAATGTTTTGGAAACTTTCATGATTTAATTCAGTTTTTATGTTTGTCTTTTAATGTGCAGCTTTTCTTAACAATGCAACAAGCTAAGTATCGACCGTTTTATGTAATAATTAATTTTAGCTTTGTTTATAGCCTGTTAATTATCTGAGATATCTGAGATACAATTACCTTTTGCATAAAGTGACAAATGACCAGAGGATTATTGGTGTTTGGAATGCATTTTATAATTTACTTTTCATGTACTTACATTCATATGTTGTTGACAGAAAGAAATTGCACAACTTACGTGTGAATGTGAAAGATACATTGGAACACAATATGGAGGAATGGATCAGGTTGTACGCATCTTTCTTTGTACAAATGCTCTATTTTAATTATAATGCAAAATTGTTCAAATGAAATGTCCAGACATCAAATTTTCTTTCAATCAATCTGATGATAGCCTTAGTAACTGCTTTGGAACAGCTTTTTACAAATTGGTACTACTGATTGACTACTATCTTTTGACTAACGGATAAAGTATAGCACTTTAGGTGAATGCATTTGTACTTTTACCGATCTATCATTCAGAGTAAAGCTATGATAAGGAGATTGTACTTAAGACTCCGCTTTCTGTTCAATGCTTATTTATTATCATGAGAAGTATTTTGAAATATAAACTCTACAGATATGAAATTTTTTTTAGAACCAATCTTATGATAGCAACAGTTAAGTTGGATTTTATTTTAGTAAATTTTTTATATATTTCGTTAACTTCTATGCTGTTTACTGATGATTCTCCTTTACATTGGGCCTGAATTTGAAAATTAAGGTAGGCTCCATCATGCTTTTGTGATAGCTTTCTATGGAATAGATTTAAATGATTACAAGGCTTACATGATCTTGTCTATTGCATAGTTTAGATAAGCCATCTAAGCCAATTGATCTTGCTCTTTGAACATCTGAACATGTATCATTTTCCTGTTTATTTGACAGGCAATCTCTGTCATGGCCAAAACTGGGTGTGCAGAGCTTAATGATTTTAACCCAATCTGTACAACAGATGTGCAACTTCCTGCTGGTGGGACATTTGTAATAGCCCATTCTTTGGCTGAGTCTCAAAAGGCTGTCACCGCCACTACAAATTATAATAATAGGGTTTTTGAATGCCATTTGGCATCAGTAAGTATTTTTCAGCTTAAAATTGTATTTTTTTTTTTTTCATTTCTACTCTATGCATTTGACAAAGTAATAATGGAAATTAATCATATGCCTTATATAAAGAAAAAAATATAGAGGAGAAAATTCATATTATTCTTCATTAGTTTGTTCACATATTTATAAAATACTATTAATTGATTATATAGAAAACTCTTGCATTTCATGTTTGACAAGATATAAATGTTAAATATGATTCTTAATTTATGATACTCTTTTAACCTGTAGTGTAAGAGTACACATTTAACGTAATGGATAAGTAGACTGGTAGAGTTAAATTAGTAGCTCAAATATGAAGCTTTTCATTACCTCTATATTTGATTAATTTAGGAGAGCAAAATTTAAATATGTTCATTTTAGATGCTTTTGGTCCTTTAATGTTGGAGGCGGAAGGGCAATCATTGTGTGCGCACGCTACTCTTTTGTTTTTTGGCAGACCTGCAGAATGTCATCTTTTGATGTCATTTATGCATTTTAAATTATAATGTGTTACTGTAAAATTTTCCAGATTGTTCTTGGTATAAAGCTTGGAATGAAACCTAGGTAGGCAATTTTAAACCTTAAAACACTCTGATGTTGAAGGTTTATGCTTATCGTTTGCAAGTGTTCATAAATCTTCTGATCCTGTCCTTGCTATCAAGGTAACTTTACCTTGTATTATCCCATTATTGTTTTATCATTTTAAATTTCTAAATCTTGTCCTTGTGAATACACGAAGAATGATACTTATGGAGTTACAAAATTTTGTGTTTTATTCAGATTCATGATATTGTATTCCCTCTGTATTTAAATAAAAAGTCTCCTTTTTCTACATGAATTTTTGAAGAAGCACACAGCTGAAGAAATTGAGAAAATTATAGGTGAAAAACTCACCTCAATTTTTAGCAATACTCCTATTTATTTGAATGTCATAAAAGCTGCTGAGCACTACAAGTTACATCAGGTACTTTTACACTCAGCAGTAAATCAGTTACTTTAAATTTTTAGTTATATACATATGTAGCCATATTAAGACATACTATAACAACAAAGCCTTATCGTGTAGTTTTAAAAACCAAAGCTTCAGGAGCCATATTATGGCATAATTATGTTAAATTTTCTTTACCGATGTTTTTCTTCATAAACTTTCAGTTTTAAAATATTGATGGGGTCATGTTTTTTCTAGATTCTATTACTGAGTATTAGTCACTCATGGATGACCTACTCCATTTGAAAAATATCCAATTTTTTCTGCGGCTTTTTTATAATATCACACGATGAAAAATCATATAATTTCTTGTTGGTTGTAGACTGGCTATCATGTAGTTTTTATGTGATACTTAATTTTGAACATTATTTTTAGAGAGCTACCCATGTGTATTCTGAAGTCAAGAGGGTACTTGCTTTCAAGGATATTGTATCCTCAAAACAAAGGTGAGTTTTTGGATTTATAGCTAACCAATTTTATGAAATTCTTATGCGCGCAAGACATTCCTGGACATGACTTTTATTTTTTTCCATCTATAATAAATGTTATGTATGATTTCAAAACCATTAATCCAAAAGAAAATTCCAATAATTGCTGGATATAGTTTAGTATAACCCAAACCAATGCCTGTTGTTCCATGTTGTAAGGAACTTAATTTTCTTTGGAGTAAGGTCTTTAGTTCAAGTCTCATGAATGGAAAAAACAAGCACTAGGAGTGCTCCGCCTCTTTAAATGAGTCAACCCAAATCAACTTAGAATAGTTATAGCCCAAAGTGGCTTCAGGATACTGAGGAATGAGGATCTCTGGCCACAAAAATTACATTTCAACCCAATAACATTTAGAAGTGCCAAAACCTCTCTAATTGAATAGTTATAGTTTACTGGGTGCATAGGGCTATTTCTAATTTTCTATTGTTTTGACATTAGCTGATGAAATATCTGCTTTTACTCTACCCTGCTGCTTAAAATTTTACTGATCTTATATACTAGGCTTATGAGTGTCCTAGCTTGTGCTGTTATGAATATTTGTATCTTCCTTGGAGTGTCTTGTCTTGGCCTCTTTGTTATAAATTGGATAAGTTCTCTTTGAATTTCTTCTAATAGTACCCTATTGCATGGTCTAGCTAAGAGTTTGTCTCTGAAATTTCATCAAAATATCTCTAGAATTAATCTTATTTTGAGTTGTAAATTATGGGATTCTTTGTTGGTAAAAAATATTTCCAATTTTATTGGATTATTACTAGTCTTTATTTTTTCAGTGAGGAGGAAATGCTAAAGAAGCTTGGTGACCTTATGAATGAGAGTCATTACAGATGTAGTGTTCTATACGAATGCAGGTATTAATACTAAAATACTCGGTTTTAGAATGCTGTCTTCTGTTTATAAAAAACATGCAATTTTATTGTGTGTTTGACAGTGTCTAGTGGTTGTATATTTAGTGCATGATTTGTGTTATATGATCTCTTTCAACCTTCAAATCACACTAATGTTGCTTGTACAATGTCATTTTTTTTTTACTTTGAATCAGCTGTTCAGAGTTGGAGGAACTTGTCAACATTTATCGCCAAAATGGTGGATTTGGAGCTAGACTTACTGGAGCACGATGCGGTGGTTGTGTTGTTGCTTTGGTGAAAGAGTGCATTGCTTCTCAATTTATCATTGATTTGAAGGTTTGCTGTTGTGTACTTCTACTTATAACAATCATAGTTAGACATTGGAATATAGGCAAGTAGTTAACAAGAGATTCCAAATCCATTTCAGGAACGTTTCTACCAGTTTAGGGTGGGCAAGTGTGATATCAGCAAGAATGATCTTGACCTTTATGTATTTGCTTCTAACCCTTCCAGTGGTGCAGCTTTAGTATTATATCAAATCCTTGGATATCTTCTTTGAAGGCTAAAGAAGCTTGGTGATGCTTGTTTCAAATATGTAATTATATTTTCAGGAATAACTATACTTGGAATATTAAGGATAAATTGCAAAACATGTTTGGTTATATTTAATATTTATGGGAATGTTTTCCAAAATTTAAATGGTGGAAGAAAAAAAGATAGTGAGAATAGAAGTTACCGACTAGAGTATATGATATCTTTCAATATTCCCATGGAAATGTAACACGTTATATTCCAAGTTCATTTTTTCAGTAATAATTTTGCAAAAACATGATAGGATTTACCTAAAGATCTACACAGTATCATATGCAGTCTCTGGTACAAGTAACAACAAAATTTCAGTGGTACCCTATTGTTGCCATACGAAATTACTTCTGACATTCAAATCAACAATGTAGTTGCGGGTTAGCAGTGATTAGTGAAGCCGCTTATGTTATGAGATTAAAGTAATGTATCACATCTTCGTTGACACTTAGTAACTTTGCCACTCTTAGAATTGCAGAGGTCCATTAGAGAGGGTGATGAATTTTGGTCAGACATGATGCAGAGGTATTTTTTTATTTATTTTTTAAATAAGATTGTATATCCAATGGAAATGCAATTTCGTTGTATTAAATTAAAATACACAACAGAAGTGTGTTTTAGAAATATGTACAAGGAAATCATGTTTCCATAGTGTATGTTGGTTGCACTCCTTTTGAACTGTGGAAACACTATTCTATTGTGTATTTTGCTCAATGAAATTGCAATTATTGTCAATAATATTTTCAAAAATTGTAAAACCCAAATACATTATAAGGTGGGAATAGCAAGCACGTTTAGGAGATCATGAATATCGATAGGACTTTCAGTCAGGCCCAACTTGCATATTGGGCTCAGGTTTTAGGTGGAGCATCTGAAAAAGTTTCCTCCTAATTCGGCTTTGGGTATTTGTTTCCTCCATTTCTACTATTGAATCCAACACCTCCATTATATTTCAAAAAATTCAATGATGCAGATTTACATTTTGGAATAAATATTTCAAAATATAATGGGAAGTATAGAATATAAATAAGAGAGTGCAGGATTCAAATACCTTGACTTTGCCTTTTGAGGGGTAGTTAAGGTATAATGAGGTGTGCTTGGTTATTGGAAATGTCAAAAAATTCAAATTGGTTTGATATATGTCACGAGTGTCATTAATAATTTGACACAAGAAAGGGTCGTGGGAGGAATCCTTAATACTAATGGGACCTATCTTGGTATCTTTTCACCTAGCAATTGTAGCTACATAATGCCACATGTCATGATGTGGTTAGTCTGTTTAAATCAAGCAAAGTGAATATTCATTACATTCAATCATACAGTAATATAATTACAACAGGGGTGCCAATAACAGGGCCCTATATAATTAAATTGATCTACTCTAATCCAAAAAAAATATAGTGTTCCGTTATGAGTTGCCTGAAATTGATCATTCTAACAAAAGAATAATTTATACAATTATATTGATTATTTCCAAAAGAGAGAACCCGGAGTTAAATAAGTTGAATTTAAAATGTTTTATAGTACATTATTACTTAGCCTTCGTACAAGTCTTGTTGTAGGAATATTACATTTTAGCTACGATGCCCAACAGGTGAAGACAGTAAAGAATTCCCAACCTAACCAAATTAATTGATTATTATTGTGTTTGATTTGTTATGAATTTCAGGATGCACAGAATAATAAATTGGTTAGGTTGGTCTTAAAATTGTTTAATTGGTTTGGTTGGTACCAGGCCAGATATCGAATGAAACCCAACTACTAACCTCCAGTCATAACGCATTATTTTTAGATCGAACTATTACCATGAGGATAGAGAGCTATTCTTAAGGGTCCAATCCAATTCTCACATTTTGTATATTTTTATTAAGTTTATTGGAAAAGGATGCCACTTGATTAACTTCAACACTAAATGTTTATTTAATAAGTTTTTTTTAATCAGATAAGCGTTTATGTCATAAATTTAACAAGAAAATTTGTTGAAACAAGAAAAAAAGATATTATTTTAATAAATTTTATAGAAGCTTATAAAAATAATTTTAAAAAAACTTATTGGAGTCATGAGATATATTTTATAAGTACAAGTTTTCCATAAGCTGTTCTAATATCCCGATTAAAAGTGACTTTGATAGAGAAAAAGAAAGAGTTCTTATTCTTAGAAAATATATAAAAGCATATGAAATTAAAGTTAAGATCGTTTTAAAGGTTCACCATTTATCTTTTAGGATGTATTATTAAATCAGTAGAATTTATTTTATTTTAATGTGAGATTTGTATGAAGTGTATTCACGAATTCTTTTAAATTTTGTTTAAACAAACATAAATTATACACATTAATATTTACCCATATTATTTCATGCTATATTTTTCGAAGGTCGTGTAGGGATTGGATGGTGGATCCTTATTAGGTAAGTATTGGATCAATACTTGTGTAAAAATCTCTAAAAGGTGCGCAAAGACATCATTTCTCTATTTAACTATTTTCATATGTATGTGATTAAGTGATAGAGACATCTATGTCTAATGGGAAGAAAAAAAATAGAGGCTTCATTGAAAATAAAAAACTTCAATTGACCCATTATTAATAAGTCTGTAACTATGGTTAGTTTATTGTTTGTTTCATTATATATCATTGCAACGTGAAAATTTTCTATAAATATATACTTGTGTGGACGGAGGACATTAATTATGGATTTGCTTTTTTTTTTTTACATAAATTAATT
>PYAF01000602.1:3264079-3296861 GCA_007407185.1 Glycine tomentella
AATAATGATTATTTCTTTTTTGATTCGATATAAGGATAGTCTGTAATACCCATAGATAGAATCATAGAAATCTCTCTCTTTCTATATATATGTATATTAAATATGTATACATGTACATACATACACCTGCAAACGCACAAACAAAACAAAACAGAAAAATCTTGTTATATAGTAATTTTTGTATCAAATTCACTACATGCCAGTAGTGCAAGAACATAATCATTTAGGTTTCCAGCACCAGCAACTGTTTCTGCTCCCCTCTATCTTTAATTGGAATCCGAAGACAACTTCTCCAAGTGTAAACCAGAAGTAAGAATCTCAGAAAGAAAACGATAACCAAACTTAACACACTTTACCTAATCAAGATGAATCTTGAATTTGTTTTTTGTGTTCAAAATAAACCTACATCAGAGAATAAATTCTCTTCTAACGATCAAAAAAAGAATATTAAATTATCTTCCTTTATTTATGAAGCACCAACAACTTAACTGGTACAAAAGTAATTAACAACTGATCGGAACAGTAGTAAAGTTAGAAATTCTACAACTTACATTCACACTTCACATTAATCTTTTCATCAAGACCTTTATCTTTCGGATTACACCTTAACAAATCGCTCTAAGAATATATAATACTAATCAAGATCTCAACAGGAACAAACAAAAGGTCCATGGCAAATTAATTTATAACCACCAAAAAGAAAAAGTGATACTGACCAAAATCTTGCGCCTGATGTTATGAGTTATGAACATAGAAACTGTATATTTTTTTTTTTGTTGATCAATATCGAGCCAGAGAGTAATTTCTCGAGATACAGAGATACATTCAAGAGACCGATGGTACACAGAAACTGCATGGTGCATGTTTTTGCACCAAAATTATTGCATCATCATCACTTGTGTTCTTGACTTCGAACTTTCTTGGTGCTTTGATGTGAGCCAGAAAGTGGATTAGAATGTTTGGTTGGGAACAATATTTCAAACACCTCTTTTGACAGATCAAGTGGGTGTCTGCAGTAGTTGCAATGGTTGTTGTAATAAGATGCTTTTCTTTTCAGAGAAGGTTTGGTTTTTCTTGGTGGAGGAGGGCACTGTGAAGGCACTAGTGGAATCTTATTGTCCAAAGATGTTGGAGTTTTGAATCCATCTTCTTCTTCCTCTTCCTCTTTGAGTTTTGAAGTACTTGATTCTGAATCATGTACTTTTGTTATTCTACAGATCTGTTGTTGACACTCTTCTATGATCTCTTGATAATTGCTTTTCTTCTCTTCTTTTTGTGAATGTTGAGAGTTGGAACTGCTTGAAAGGGTTAACGTGTGTCTCTTCACAATCTCGAAGTTGCTCAAATCTTCTTTGTCATCATCTTTGGTGAGAAGGAAGAACTCTTGATTTGACATGCTTGAGAAGAGGGTGTGATGATCAGTTTTGAAGTGCATGAAGTGAGTGAAGCTAACACTGGTGAAGAAGAAAACAATGAAGAAAAAGAGCAAAAGAAAGAGAAGATAAGTAGTAATAAGAAGGGGTTATTGGGGACATGTTTATAGAGAGATCATCAATAACAAAATCTCTTCCTTTTTTTTTATTTAATGATTTCTTTGGCTGCACTTTTGGGGGATGCGTTTCTCTTACCATCTGGGTTTGTGTCCCACAAAGAGTGGACGTTGAGAGAGTTTTATAATATGCATCGGATCTTATATAAACTCATCAAGGAAAAAGATGATACTCGTACAAACTTAATATTCTTCTTAAACCTCTTACCAGTCACTATTTCACTACTTAAATAGCACCTCATATTATTTATTTATGCAAGTATCTCTTTCCCTCACTAATGGGTGCTTCTTAATTTCTCAGGAACATTGCAATTTTTCAATGGGTATGGGTATTGATTACCAAGTAACAAGGGTTGACTACGTACAAAAAAAAAAAATCATTTACTAAAAGAATTGATTTTTTTATTGCAGTATATAGTTAAAATTGCCTTTTAACTGGTGAAAGTTATTTAATAATAGAAAATGAATTGTTAATCGAGTATGTACTAATATGTATGTATATATATATATATATATGTATTGTATAATAATATATTTTTGATGTAATAGTAGTGTAAAATTATTTGTAAATTGATGCATCATGATATTATATTATATATTAATTAATACAGACTAATGATGTTTATATTAATATTTTAATTTCAGTTGCTTAAATTTTTTACCAACAGAAACTATATATAGTGCAATTAATGCTACGTTGTTAATACGTACATGACACTTCTCTAATCTAAACAATGGATTCAATAAGTTCTTGCCAATAACCACGCCAGCTGAATAGAAACATTAAACTAAAAGTCCATACAAAATGTGCAATAGTTAGTCTATTTGAAGTATTTTTTTTTTTTATAGTTTTGGTAACATAAATTTAGCATTTTATAACTTGCTTTATTCCAAAGTTAAGAATTAAATGTTAAAAAAATCGCAAAAAAGAGCTTACAACGATACATTTTTCAGTTTTGGCCCATAGCTCTTTTGAGTCAAACAATCTGATTTTACTTATTAAGGGTGTGTTTGACACAAAAGTAGGGAATACGTTAGTTAAAAATTTAAAAGTTAGTTGGATCAAAGTTGAAAATTTAAAACTAATGAACAAAATTAAAAATATTTGGTAAAGATAATTGTTAAACTATGACGTCAAAGGATATAAAAGGAGGAGCCATGATAAGATAATGAAAATAAAAATAGAAAAAAGAACAAGTTAAAAAAACTTACAATTTTAAATGCTATATGATGTAGTATTTCAACAAACACTACTAAAATGATAAAAGTTACTAAATAACTCAAATTTAGTTTAAATTTTTTTTATTAAGTTAATTAAATAAATTAACAGATAATTTTAAATGCCTCGTCATATACATTCCAAGTTAACGAACTTTACTCTTTAGCTTTTTGAAGTTTTAATAATATATAGAGGCTATTTTTATGAAATAGACTTCTCCCAACTTTAATTGTATTTTTTAATGTAATTTTATTTATATTATTAATATTGTTATTATTATTATTTTGGTGATATGTAATTTGTTTAAAATGATCGCACTTTTTTTTTCTTTTTTTTACACAGATTAATATCTTTTTTTCGAAACAATTGTGTTGGACACATACTACACTGTTTGGGTTTTAGATAACACTTGTAACGTGGAACTTTGGTTTACTTTTCTGATATATATACGAACTTTAATGCATCTATGCACGTGATATGCTTTTTTTGGGGACCATTTACTCACAACCCTGCAATTGTTACGGGATGCCCTTTATCTCATAGATCTCTTGCTATATTAGATACATAGATGATGAATACGATGCTTTGTTTCACTTGCAAGCAATATTGTTCAAGAGGTAAAAGGAACCAAAAATGTGACATCAATAGAAGGTCTACATCATTATATTCATTTATAGGCTTTTTCAAAGTGTTGTATTTTATGGTAAAAACATAAAAGTTAAACTATATTAGCATTCCAGAAGCCCAGCTCAACTTCCCAGGGCTACTTAGATTCGATCCCCTTCACTTTTCCATGTGTTTATATTATTTCATTCATTTTAAATATTTATTTACCTGACATTCTTTAAATATTAGCTGAGTAAAAGAAAAATACAAGCACAAAACTGACAACAGCCTAGTTAATATTGATTGAAGGTGGTTGATTATTATTATTAAACAATCATTAAAGTATCCAAGGATGGATCACATCATGTGACATAAAAATTCAACATCTGTCTATGACATCACGTAACCAAATTTAATGGATTTATAATATTAGGTCAATGACCTCTTCTCCCTAATGAATTCCCTTTTTTTTTCCTCTTTTCTTTTCCGGGACAAAAGAACTACACACCACACCAACATAGGTTCGTGTGTTTTAGATTGAATTCCGTTAATTATTAAATCCGGCCCCAATTAAGTTAACTATACTTTAAATTGTGGAAACCTTAAGAAAAAATTATTAGCCAAATGAAGAATTTGGCCTACGTTTGATTGTTCACCTGAAAGATTTTATTTACAAGTTTGTATTGTTTTATTTGGAAGCTAGTTCGCCATGTAGTTTTCTATGTGTGCTTTGTATTGGATTCTCTCTTTTCATGATACTATCTATAGTCGTCGCTTTCTACTTTGTTGCCTTGGAGTAACGGGCAAAGAAATAAAAAGTCATAGTGCCCCATTCTTCCACTTAATATTTCAGAGATTGGTGACCTTG
The DNA here is from genome assembly GCA_007407185.1 of Glycine tomentella. Classification (NCBI taxonomy): domain Eukaryota; kingdom Viridiplantae; phylum Streptophyta; class Magnoliopsida; order Fabales; family Fabaceae; genus Glycine; species Glycine tomentella. The sequence continues at coordinate 3,268,322 of PYAF01000602.1, forward strand.
GATTCCTTCACTGAAAATGGAAGTAATTTCAGATTTGGTGAGCTTCCAAAGCTAGCATAGCTGTCCCCTAAAATACTATAACTATCATGATATCTACAGTATGTTACGATGGCGTCATCATATAATGGGTTTTATTTGTTTTAATTGTTTTGTTGAAAAACAATATATTTAACTGTATACAACAAAGTGCATGGTTTTCTACATATATAAACTTCAACTTTTTTTTCCCTCTTTTTATTCCATATGATAACATGGTAAAGAATGGTATATTTAACCAATGTATTAATCTCTTATATTAATTCTGTTTCTAGCCCAAAATGTACAGATACTGGGAAGAAACTCTAACTAGGAAAGCTGCTGCTAATACAATTTACAAAATATTTAAGCTATTAATTGAACAATTTTTTATATCGATATAAATTTGAATTTGATGAGAAACAAAATTTAATTAATTAATAACTAAATATATTTACTTTGACAAGTTATGAAATTAAGCGTGTTTAAGTATATGCAACATCCTGTGCAACATTCCTATCAAAAAAAGTAAATGCAACATAATTAATCAAATTAAATTGAATAAATTAAATTAAAGAAGGCGAATTATTGAATTAATTTTCTTTTGAAGTTTTCAGATTCGGTGACTAGTTAATAGTGGTAGAGTTATGTAGTTGTTGGACAAACTTGCATTAATTAAAAGGAGAGAGCACTTGCACCACCACATGATTTTAAGCAAATTATTGTGGTTCAGTGAACATAGATTTTAACACTCATGATGAAGCATCATTGTTCTGGCTTATGATTTTGCCTCCATTATCTCATATCGTAGGTTAATTTTACCAACCCTCCCTCCATCCCTCTACACTTTGACTGGACTATATGTGTTGCAAGTTTATATATATATAAGTTTGGCCAATTACGTTTAACATACGTTATGATCACATTTTATTTAGCGTCCAAGTTTAGAAGAAAAAGCTAGAGTGCTGGAACTGAGTTTGCCTATGCAGCTATAGGCAAGATGTATTGGTGGGATTTAAAAACCTAAGTCTAACCACTACTTATGCCTATAACTAGACTTCATTTGAATGATGCAATTTAGGCATGCTAGCACGATTCTAATTTTATATATAGTATGTTTTCACAAAAAATATTGGAGGAAATTTTGCAGAAAATTATTCTATACAGTTAGTAGAATTTAAATTTTTAATCGAAATAGCCGAATAAGTCTTAATTCTGTACAATTTTAAGGATAAAAATAAGCAAAAGGAAAACTATTATAACTAACTATACTATATATGTGTCTTCCATTTCAGTTTTTAACGTTTATTTATTTTTTTTCCCCTTTAACAATAATCTAATATAAGGATAACATAAATCTGGGTACACGAATTCAGCTTGATTTGTTTAAGTTCATAATTTAGACCGGTTTACATAGATATACATTTAAATAGACTTGTATTTTACAGATTCGTGTTTGAACTATAGGCTTGTAAATTGGATCACAAATAGATCTAAATGCCTTTTTTTTTTGTTATATGTGATTTGAATAAGCATTTTTTTTTACTGAATTGAATAAGCATTGTTATTGATAGTAAATAGATATAAATCATAAAACATCTAATAATTTAGTTTTTTTAACTGCACATTTAATAATTTAATTAATGCTTAATACAAACCATTCTAACATAATGGATAGCTTGAGATAAGAATTATCTATTACCACACATTGTTTTAGTTGTATTATAATATTGTTGGTGTTAAAATATTTGCTATTTAGGCTAGTCATATATCATAGGTTAACCGCTAATTCAACTGATTAATTTAGTCGATGAGAGTTGATTAATGTGACTCAATTTAAGTGAATTCTAGCTTGATCCAATGCTAAAAACGACTAACAACTAAAATAGTTGTTTCTAGCAGCTGATGGTTAAAACAATCATTTTTTACCACTGATAACCATTCCTAACAACTAATGGCTAACGACTATTTTTGTCGGTTAGCACAACAAAATTGAATTGAGAAGAAGTAAAAAAGTAGACCTATTTCATGAAAGGCCAAATTGAAAGGAATATTTGAAAGTGATAGGTAGTTGCAAACAGTTTTTTCAAGACTAAATGCATAAGAATTTATGATCTCCTTAAAAATATATAGGAGAAGTGGGTAGTTGCTAATATGAAAAGGTGTTTTAACAATAGATTCTACTCTCCTTAGCCTGCATGCTCGTGGTTGAGTTAATGAATATCAAGTAGCAAGAAAATAAGCCAACTATTGAATACCTGGAGAGATTCAAGCGCAGGAGTAGCAAGTGAAATGTTTAGTTCCCAGAACATGAATAATGCAAGATTCTATAGATCTTTTTCAGCTTTCTGCTAAAGCTATAAGGATGAAACAATGCATTCATGAATCCAATCAAAGAAGATCCCAAATAGTCGTGGGAGGCATGTAGGTTGCATCAACAACAGACAGCGAAACAGGAGATTCATCAAATAAGGAGATGAAACTAAATAAATGGCATCCAAACTCTTGATAATAACGATTTAAATTAGTCTATAAAGGAGAAGAAATGTAGATTAAAAACTAACTCATTCCCTACGACTAATATGAATATGGTGACAACTCCCACAACTAAGAAGAAATAGAAAACAACTCCCAAACTTGGGGGACAACCAAAGTACTAGTGGGGGCCCAAAGGGAGTCAACAAGAGGCAGTAACCAACAAGAATCCATATGCTAAAAGAGTGGAACAACTACAAAGAAAATCAGTTTTTCCAGTGGTTGCAACTCCCTAAAGTCAGCTGATGAATGACATAAACAGTTGGTGGTGCATAATCAGTTGTTGTCGTTGCAGAAGGATAGCAAGCATGTGACTGAGGAGAAAATGTAATATACAGTGGTCTTACTATAGATTTCCTTAATGAATAATGATGACTTAAGGAAAACAACTGAAAGTTAAGCTTTGGGAGCCGAAATTATCTTTAATAGTTGTTGCAAATTTGGTGCTAGAAGCGGCAACCATCTCAGTTAAGGTAGAAATGATTGATGCAAAAGTTCATTTTTATGAAAGACCTTGAATTGGATGATTTACTGTCGAATTAGTCACATTTTCCTATTGGGCTCGTTGGTGTGTTACCAACATAATCCACTTAGGGACTAACTTAGGGATATGCTAGCTGAAGAATGATAATGACCAACTTAGGGATTCCACATCAATGACAACATGGTATTTATCCTTAGGGTTCACTTTAGCCGCTTCAATAAAACGTATATTGGTACACTTGGAAAAGAAAGACCAACACAATGAAGATGTTTGGTTCGGATATGAAAGATTTGTTGCTTGAAGTTGCCTTTTTTTTTTTACACTTTTGGTCTTGAAAGGTTACCAGCTGCAAAATCATCACCTGTGTCATTTATCAGTTGACCTGCATTGAATCGAAGAAACTACTTGTTTGTTAGTCGTAAAAGAAGCATTTGCAGGCTAATAACTTGATTAATTAGGATCGTCAAGAAAATTAATTGACAAGTTGATTTTGTAGAAGCCAAAAGTTAACATGACATGGCAACAAAGATAATTTTGTACACATTAGGATTAAATGAAAATATGTTTGATTAGTTATAATGAAATATTTCCTCCCAAGATAAGGGATTTTAGTTATACTGCTACTAATTATAACATGTTGGTAGCATGTTTGTTTCTATTTACAAATTATTAAAACGAGGAACGATTTTTCATTCAATCCTAATGTGCATGCTATATATCGATCTTTATCATCGATTGAGATAAAAATAATGAAAGAAATGAGGTAGAATTGATATAAAAAAAAAGAGACTATTACAATGATGAGGGCATGACTACTGTCCACCTCGCATGCTTTTACGAGAGAATGAACGTGGATTGGATTGGATTGGAGTTTATCGGATTATTTGAAATTAATTTCTTCGAACGCAGTGTGGTCATGGTTGTCCACTATCTCGTGTCGCTTGCTATTGACTTGTTATGGTCAGAACAGAAACAACTCACATTTCACAATAATGCATGTTTTGTACTATTTCTCTTTCCTTCTTTTTTCTCTTTTACATGTTTCATATCTCTTTTTCTTTAAGGTTAACCCACATTTGTTATGGCTTTTTGTGCTCCCTTTTCCAAGCAGATCCGGGTCACGTCTTCATTCTCTAAAAGATATGTGGGAACACTACTGTTATGATTGGTCATTAGTTAGGATCTGCCATAATGTTTTGGTCAACACCAATGGGGCATATACATATGGCTAATGGCTTAAATTAAGAAAAACAAGGATCACGTACTAATCACCTTGTCGATCTGATTCTTATTAACCTTATTATTAACTTGCTTGCTGCCTTAGATCAATGCAACAGTCAATCACAATCTTAATCTAAACTATTTAATTCCTTTTTCTTTAGTATATAATATAATCTCTCTAACTCACCATTTTATTTTAATTTTTATAATGAAGACAATAATAGATTTAAACTAAAATCCTCAAGCTTTTCACTATTAGACTAACTCTAAAACTAATTGACTCAAGAATTCAAAGAACTCATCGTTAAATTTTGGCCAAGTCTCAAGCAGTCAGTCTAAAAGTAAGACTACTAAAACTTAAGTTTTAATCCTATCAATAAAAGTTATTTGTCATTAAATTTTATAAAATAAAAAGACTACATATATTAACAAAAGATCCAACACAACTTTCTCAATTAAAATAAAAAAATATCTCTAAAAATTTATTTTATGTCTCACTCATCCTTATGGTGACCCTCACAAAGAATAAGGCCATATTATTCTACAATATATTTATACGAATGTATGTTAAACTTCTATTGATTGATTGCACGAGATGTTTTAGCTTTACTAGTGAAAGGAATGGTGATATATGTACGTTTTAGACTTTATTGGGGAGGGGTTTTGTGTATTCAGAGAATTTCATACTGATTTTTCTATAAATTTGTTACATAATTTTTCAAAAATTAAAATTAATAAATCCTACTTTTGTTTCAAATACGTCCCAAAAATATTAAATAACTTATCTATTTCATCAATTGAAAAAGATTTAATTTTTAAATGTACTTATACAGATTTAAATATTATTTTCCTAACTCTAAAATAAAAGAAAAGTTTTTTTTTCTCTTCAAATATACATTTGCTCTAGATATATATAGCTAAACTCAATCTAATAGAGTTCCATTCGTTGCACTCTCGATCCAGTGGATCGAGTTGAGTTTAAACATGTATTTTACTATATATTGAACTTGTGAAAGATCCGAGTAGCACTATAGAAAATCATGCATCTCCATTTATTAATATCAAAGTTGGGAGTATATATAATTGGGCCAAAGCAAAGCGTGCAAGATCTCAATATCATATTCTTAACTTAGCCTTCTGATTTAGACCAGTATCACCTTTTGTCAAAAGTCGGCATGGAATTTAGCTCCATTTGTAAAGTGAGTTACAATGCAATGGAACTGAACATTATTGTAACCTAGTTGTCCATGGAAAAGACATTATGCTCTTTATTCACTGAAGAAACTTATTCGGGAGTTCGATCTTTTTGAATAAATGAATTTTAAAATATTTCATTTTAAATGAATGGGTTGTGTTTGCAGATATTTATTTTAACATAATCTTATACGAATAAACTAGTTGTTTAAATAATACTTGCTTAAAATATATGAAAATAATAGGATATATCATTTTTTTTTTTTGCTGAGAATAGGATATATAAGTTAATACTTTATACTTTGAGTTCATTAATTTTTTGGTGTGAGTACTATATTGTACATGTTTATCGACTCGATCAACAACTTTAAATTTAAAGTTTGATTATTTTTTTTATTGATAAACTACTCAAAATAGTTTAATTTCCTTTGATTTTATATTATATTTTTATTAAATTTGAAGCAAACTACCCAGTACGTACCCAGTATGATTTGATTCATTGAGTTTTAACTTTTTTTTTTCTTTTTATATTACAGTGAATTAATTTGTCGAGATAGCCATTCTTTATAAATGGGTGATGTTGATTCAAGTATAATTATAAGTTTTTCTTTTATAAATAAAGTCTCAGATTTAAATATTGTATATGAAAAAAAAGCTCCAATATAGTTTGATCTGCTATGCTTTGAATTTTCTTAGTTCGAACAAGTTAGTCTAGACCAAGGAAAAAGATAATCATTTTCCCTGGATACCTTCATCCCCAATATATGCTTCCTTAACTAAAGGAATATAAAACAATTTCTGAAAATTATTTTTAATTTTTTCTTCTCCACACCCTTTTTATTAATAGTATATATATTATATATTAAAATGAAGTTAATTGGTATGCTACTCTTTAGTTTTTAATTATATAAAATTTTATAAATTTAATTTATTTGATGAGAAACTATCCATTCAATAAATGAATTGAAGAAATTTAATGTTTATAAAAATTAAGTTATTGAACGAAGAAAATAAAATGACAATTACTTTGATTTGATGTAAATGGATCCCAACTTATTAATGTAAGATCCAAAATTTGAAAATAAATTTAGTAAAAATTTGAAATTAATTTTTTCCCACTGAATTCCATATTAAAAATTTATTCAGTATATTACTAGTTGTATATCTTGATACAATAATAATATAATTATTATTTAAAAAAAATATTTTTCTATGTTTAATATGTAGTCCAATATTCTACTCTTAACTAGGATAGTCTCCAATCCTCCCATATTATTGATCATTCTTACAATCCCATTTATTTTGCTTTCAGCAACATATTAATGATGTATGCGCCATCCTTGCCTCAGTCCTCAAAGGAGTGCCACTGTAAAAGTATTAGAGGAACTGTATATATTTGGGTTGGTTTGATGTAAACTACGTTATTGCTTCCTACACCCATTTTTTCTACCTGCACCTCCTTATTTTCAAAATGGAATCTCCAAAAGCTTACATCACATTTGCTCCCTTTTGCTCCGTATGAAATGAAAGCCTCTACCACCACCGTTGCTCTGCACATTCAAGTTTTTTTTTTTTTTCTTTTTTGGATCTAGTTATAATTTCAGATTCTCCGATCTGAAATAGAAAAAAACTTGTTTGATATGGTCCCTTTGATTTTGTCCATTATGGAATGAGTAGTAGAAGACTTGGTATAAAATTGTTGATAAATTCTCAGTCCAACTTGACCCTTTGTAGGCTATTATAGGTAATTCAAGGTTAGCTCATTGGTGTGGATTCTCTTTACATATTTATATAATTAGGGTATAAAAATATAAATTTTATAATTATATTGTTTGATATGACCATGGTTTGATAATTAGTTTATCCTGTTCAGCCAATTAAATAATGACAATGTAAAATTCATACGGGCCCAATGAATTTTTTCCTGACCACCAATAATTTTTACAGATTTAATTTTATTTGAATTAGGGACATAATTTATTTTTGTTATGGTTTTAGTATTTTTTTCTTAAACTTTTTAAATTTTTCTTTTAATCTCCAAACAATTTTTTCTTACGATTTTTGTCTATATTTTTTCTTCATTAACAACTTTAATCATTACGATCGAGTAACAACATGTTTTTGTAATATTTTATATACATATATATATATATATATATATATATATGACTTGAATCCGAGTTTTTTTTAAATTAATATATATATATATATATTGTTTATTTATTTGTTTTTTGTTGAAAGATCATATCGTGTATACTAATCATCCGTTGCAGACAGCAAAATGAATTAGAGTTTAAAGAATTTCAAGATATTAATATTGATATGCAAAAAAAAAAAAAATCCTTTACTAAGTCTAATTTATGTATTACGTTATTAATATGTAACGTACATTGTCCAACACTACTATACAATTATCCCGTAACTTTAAAGACACTATTCAGTATTCAACTAATTTACATATCAAGAAGAAGAACCGGTATTTATTTCTTTACTTGCTCAAAAGAAATATCGAAAATAAAATTATTATCATTTTATTTATTACAAGACTCATGGAATATTGTTCACATAAACATTTCTCTTCTTCTTGAGTCCAAAAGGCGTAACCTCACTATCACACACATCCGAGCCATGCCACACATGTCTAGGCACAAATCTTCTAAAATAGAAGTAATCGGAGTTAAGATGTGAGCCTTCAAGCACCTGAATTTGTGCAAAACCTGGTCTCCAATCATCGTTTCCAATTAGCTTGAGGTACAAGTAACAAATTGGGGAGTTTACACATGGTGCTGTGACCTCAAATTGGTCCACCATGCATGCTTGGAATGGTTTTCTTGGCATGTCATCGAGAACCTCTGGCTCCAATGGGTCAACTTTCCTTAGGTGCTTGGAGTTTAGGTGCCTCACCAATATCACATTTGAGTTTGTGTCCCCAAACCTTAGGCTCACAATGTTTGAGGTTTCAGCTCCCCATGTGCATGTGGTTTCTATGGTGATCACGTAGGTGCAGTTTTTCTGCTTTGTGCAAAGACAAGTTTGTTAGAAAATTATGGAAAATAATAGGTAGACATCTAACATTTAGAGAGAGAAAAAAGAAAAAAAATATAAATATAATAATTGATACTTCCTTTGTTCCTATATATAAGATCTAAATTTGAAATGATACTTTTTTTTTATAAGACTCTATTTATAATATTCTAACATTAATTATTTTTAGACTAAAAATATTTTTCATTAAAAGAAGAAAAAGAATGTATTGACAAACCATTAGAATAGTGAGAAGTATTAATAAGAAAGTTAATTTTGAAAAAAAGTTATAAATTGAAGATAAATTTATTGTTATCAACTAAATTAATCACTTTTTTTAACTTTTATGAATTAGATAATTGAGTCTTATATATAAAAAGAGGGAGTATAATATAATTATAAAAAAATAATAAATGTTGATAGAGTATATAATATATATTTGTACGAGTATTTATATATTATTCTTTAAAAAAAATCATTTGTAATGGAATTGACCCAATCCCACTTGGCAATTGATCATGATGCTATTATTATTGAAAGAAAAAAACAGAAAGTTATAGAAGTTTCTTTTATTTTGTATTTTTTTAGAATAATAATAAAAAATAACATATTTTTAGTCTTTCAAATTTAAAATATTTTTAATTTTGATATCCCAGTTAAGAAACTGTTCCCTTTGGTCCTTCAATTTTACATAATGTTATTTTTAGTCTACAAAATAAATTTGAGAGATTAAAAAAATTTAATTGAGAGATAAAAACAAAAAATATTCAAGTTTTAAAAAACTAAAAATATATTTAATACTCGCTATAAGATTTTTCTTACTTTATTAAGGAGGAAAGAGTATTTGACAATCTTTGAAAAACTGGCAGTCTAAGAAAGGATCCGTATATTTGTTGGTATATGTCAAATATCTTGCTACTATATTGCATGTATTGTGTAGGAGTGTGTAACTAAGTCAATTTGAGTTGGTTTAGTTAAATTCATTATTCAATCTAATTAAATTTGAATGGGTTAATTTTGGTTGGCTTTCTAAGTGAATAAAAATAAAACTCAATACAAATCAATCATTTGCAAACAATTTGGATTTGATTGGATCAATACGTTAAAACATTTAATTTGTCTTTTTTTTTAATATAATATTTTTATAAGCTAAAATTTTTATTAAATGAATTAGACGCAAGTGTTTCTAATTAGATTTTTTATTAAAAAGAAAATTTTGTGATGTTACCCCACCCCACTGGTATCTATCTATCTATGTATCCATGGCAAATGAGAAATTAAATATATCATATTTGAGATAAGGAGTTTCAATAAGTATAGTGATGATGGATTTTAAAAACTTTTTTCTACAAAAACCAATGGAACATTAAGAGGCCTACTCTTTATAAATAGATTCAAAATATTTTTAAAAGATCATTTGAAATGGCCTTAATCAATAAAATCCTTGTTGCTTTGATCATGAAAGTTATGGATGTGTTGATGCTTACTCAATTTAGATCGATAAGTTTATATAATCAATCATCAATAATATTTGATTTTTATAATATATATATATATTACATATATTAATAATAATAACAATTGAATATAAATTAATGGGTCATTGGATTCATATATTAAAATCCGTAACCCAATCCAAAACTAATAGGTTTGGTTGATTCGGTTCGAATCTAATCCAAACACAAAAAATTATTCAAATTAAACTGTTTGGATCAATGTACATTCACAGGTGATTCACACCTGCCTATATCGCTAATTTTCTCATCTATTCAATTTTCATGCATGCTTCTTGAATGAAAAACAACAAACAAATTAGGTTATTGTCGGGTATCTATAAATAAATTTAATTAAATAAAATAATAGATGTTTTTGTTGTAAATAATGACTGCTTTATTATATATATTAAACAAAGAATAAATTAAATAAATAGATTTAAAATCAAAATTTAATTTAATTTAATAGTATTTAAACATAATTGGAAAATTATAAATAAAAAATTAAACTAAGTGTTCAATGTACATGTCCTAACGGAAGAAAAAATAGCTCCAAAAAAATAAGCTAATTTAAGAATGAGAATTCAAACTTATAATATATTATATATAGGGACATTGACCAAGATTTTTTTAAAAAAAAAAAAATTAATTATGATCAATTAATATAATCCATTGCTTCCATTTTAATATATATATATATATATATATATATATATATATATATGACCATATCCTAATAAGTAACAACCAAAGTTATAAAATATTGTTAGTTACCTTAAGCTCTGGTGCTTCTAGACTCTCACCTCCAGCGACAAGAACATGCAAAAGCACACAACAACAGATTAAGTGCCCTCCAATGCTCTTCATGATCAGCATCCCCATTTTAGTACTCTTTCAAGCATGCGATTATTCGTCTTAACATGGAATATATAAGATAAGACAGGATTTTTATTCTTAGCTTGATCCATTCATAAAGTGCATATTCCTTATAAATCTTTAAATGTCGTTGCTCTATATATGTGTTTTATTATTTTATTGAAAAAGGTTCCTTTAATTTTACTTATGCTTCCTCACCTTAACCAGAGCTAATTATTTTTTTGTTGAATAACGGAAAGTGTATCTATGACTAATCCGAATCCGTTCATGCCGTTGTCGTATGGAAGGTTAAAGCTATATATTCCCTCACTTTTTAGTCACTTAATTAGGGGGCAACCCCCAGTCATATATCATATTCTATCCGTTATGTTTCCTTGCTCCACTTTTATGTTTTACGAGTTTTTAATTTAACTGAAATTTAAATAACATAAGTTGAGTTTAATAGATATGTATTATCAGTGTAAAATGTTTTACTATTAAAGAAATAATTTCTTATGAATTTTAAATTAATTATTAATAATAAAAGTTTATAAACTTACCATAACTAATACAATATGTGATTCAATGATAATACTAAACTTCTTTAAAAAAATATAACATTAAAAACTTAATTCTATCTTTGCATGTATTAATTATTCATATAATTTACAATAAAATTAAAAGTTAAAATTATATAGAAGATATGCATGATTGATACAAAAAATATTTATACTGATAACTGAATGTTTTAAACAAGCTGATTAATTAGGATTTGAATCTTAGTTTCACACGCACATATATATATTGAAAGATAAAACCAGCAGCTTTGCTGATATCGATTCCTTGAAATATATTAATCTCCCGGTTATTAATTAAATTAAAAGATATCTCTTTAGTGCACATAAAAAAATATGTACAACTAATTAAAAATTAAACAGAAAAATATAAGTTTATCAGATTTAAATGAAAAAAAAATGAATTTAATAAGATGAACAACATTAAAGATAAATAAATTCAAAGGTAAAATAATTTAAAAAGTAAAATTAATAATTTATTTATTTTAGATATGCAGAGTGTTAAATAATTGAAAGGTTACGTGTACAAGAAAAATAAAGTATAAAGTTTACATAAATGAAATGTACATCCTACATGTTGGGTATATGTAGGTGGATTGAAGAGAAGGAAAGTGACGAATCTTATAAGTAATGTGACAAGGATGAAAGAGATAAGGAAAAAAATGAGATTGAAGGAGATGAAAATAAAAGAGAGTATATAATTATAATTATTATAAAGTATTTTACAGAGGAGATGTTTTACTCGTTATAGTAAGGATTCGATTTGAATTACAATTAAGATGTTGGATCTTGTTGGTTAATAAATCACTATTTACTAACTTACTTCTAATGTTTTTAAAATGTATAAATTCATCAAGACGCATCTTGATGTATTTGCTATTTTTTTTTCCTACCAATGTCGGAAGTTCCTAGTATTCAATTCACCGCAACTGCTGTATAAACTCTCGCATATGATCATTTATAATGGAAATACTAAAATCTCTACTTTATGTAGTGTGGAGAATTGGAGTTGAACATCACAACCAAGTTATTCGGCATAATAATTGAAGAAAATGCGGTGCCGTACATTATCAATTATACTTTCCTAGTTAAAAATTAATTAAAAACTAAAGCCATTTATGTGATAATCCACTGATAGAACAATAGTATATATCTTCTACTAAACTCTACATGTACAGATATTAAAAATGATAAAAATACATTAATTTGACGAACAAGGAATGCTCATGTAAACAGAACCACCTGTCCAAACGTACGTATGCTTCGGAGACAAGGAGACAGGTTGCATGATAATGACAGCAGTTAATGCAACTTATAAATGTTCAATTTGGTTAATTATATCGTTTAACCAGTGTTATTAATTTCTACACCTACCATCTTTGAGAAAATAGAGGACACGGTTAGAGGGAACTGAGGATGGTTGAATTCTTTTCCTGAAAGTGATTGGTGTATTGTGTAGGGGATTAAGTGTAGAAATGACAATTGTTGTATCATGTTTTTCTAAGATTATGATGCACTGGAGTATATTTGCTCCTTCTGGATGGTGCTTACAGCATAGCATGCTTTCATGAAAAGGAATCAAGGTCATTAAGGTTTCCTTGCTATGGCATGCATGTTATCTGTCATGTAGTTTGTGGTGATGTAAAAGAATATGGCACACAACTCTTCTACAGTGACTACTTGATAGAATCCCCTTCTCGATTACTTTGGTTCCAAGAACATCGGTTGTGAGAGTTACATCTGACCAAAATTTCTTGAGTTTTTTCTGCTGATAATGAACCTTCATTGGCAGTGGCTTTGGGGTTTCAAACCAATCTAAACTTGTGGTAAAAAGAGTCCAATCAAATTGATTTGTACATGTCATATAAAGGATATACCCTTTAATCAATTCAAGAGAAGATGTGAGAGGAAACAGAACTTAAGAATTGCATGATGAAGTGAAAAGTGTATAACCTTTTCTTTGATGGGCAATGAGTTTTACTCATTTCACTTTTTTCTATCATACTAAATTTACAAACCAGATCCTTTTTACTTGAACAACCTTTGACATGAATCTTTCTGATATGTCATTTTTAAAAAGTGTGTCAAATATATTGCAAATGAGTTTTGCCAAGAACAGTATTAAAGGAGGCAAAATCTAAAAAGGTTTGACTTGTACAAGAAGGAGGTCAAAGGGTCAAGTGAAATAGATTATCTTGGACACCACTCTAGAGTTGTTCTAACAACTGATCTCATTAAAAAATGAGAAAAAAAAAACACCTGAGATCTTATGGAGGCTTTACTTATTGCAACAACCACATGGTAACATTCCTCTATAAATTCCCTATCAATGAACTCTGTTGCATTCACGGTTCAGACTCAAACAAACTGTTTAAGATTATATTTTCTGTCTTGCACCCTCTAGAACAAAGAAGTATGGGTGCTCCTATTAAATCATTTGCATTGCCAGAAATGCTTCTCTTCTCAATGATCATCATACCCCAGCTTGCACTAGGGGGCATTACCAGGCACTACCATTTTGATGTAAATCTCAAAATGGACTTGATATCTTCACCTAAACTCACTTATTTCTTCTTTGAAAAAAAAAATTTTCTATTGCACATTCTTTTAGTATACTTTACCATGGCTGTTTGCATTGTTTCTAATGATGGCTTTGTGATGTAGATAAAATACCAAAATGTATCACGATTATGCCACACAAAGAGCGTGGTCACAGTGAATGGTCAGTTTCCAGGGCCACGCATTGTAGCGAGGGAGGGTGACCGTCTTCTTATCAAAGTGACTAACCAAGTTCAGAACAATATCTCCATCCATTGGTAAATTACTTTGTTTAAAATACTTTATTAAAGAGAAATTGTATTGCATAGTTTGTGAATTGAACTTATTTTCATGTGTTTAAAAAACTGTTACCCTCCAAATAGGCATGGAATTCGACAGCTTCGATCTGGTTGGGCTGATGGACCTGCCTATGTGACTCAATGCCCCATTCAAACAGGCCAAAGTTATGTCTACAATTACACCATTGTTGGCCAAAGAGGCACTCTCTTTTGGCATGCTCACATTTCATGGTTAAGATCAACTCTCTATGGTCCTATCATCATTCTTCCCAAGCATGGAGTTCCATATCCTTTTACCAAACCTTACAAGGAAGTTCCCATCATCTTTGGTAATAATAAAGAAAGTGATTGTGACATCATACCACAGTGTTCCTATATTTACATTAATGTACTTAGGAATGACCTAACTTTGACATATAACAAAATATTGTAGGAGAATGGTGGAATGCAGATCCCGAGGCAGTAATAACACAAGCATTGCAAACAGGTGGAGGACCAAATGTGTCTGATGCATACACTATTAATGGACTTCCAGGGCCATTGTATAACTGTTCTGCTAAAGGTATATATAAGTGCTAAAAAATAGTAACACAGAATACTCCATTTTATATTATTAGTAGTGGTTAAATTCCCAAGATTATGAACAATAATAATTTACCATTTCTTTTTGAATTAAAATTGGATATGCTGTGAATCTATAAGAAAATATTGGTCTTTTGCAGATACATTCAAGCTAAATGTCAAGCCAGGCAAAACATACCTTCTCCGTTTGATCAATGCCGCACTTAATGACGAACTCTTCTTCAGCATTGCAAATCACACTCTCACAGTAGTTGATGTCGATGCAATTTATGTTAAGCCATTTGACACTGACACTATTCTCATTGCCCCTGGACAAACCTCCAATGTTCTTCTCAAAACCAAATCTCACTATCCTAATGCCACATTCTTGATGAGTGCTAGACCATATGCGACTGGCCAGGGCACTTTTGACAACTCAACTGTGGCTGCTATCCTTGAATATGAAGTTCCACCACACGCTCTTCACTCAACAACTTCAATCAAGAAGCTTTCACTCTTCAAGCCCATCCTCCCTGCCCTTAATGACACTTCTTTCGCGACAAACTTCGCCAACAAGCTTCGTAGCTTAGCAAGTGCTCAGTTTCCAGCCAATGTACCCCAGAAAGTTGATAAGCACTTTTTCTTCACAGTAGGCCTTGGCACAACTCCCTGCCCACAAAACCAAACTTGTCAAGGACCCACCAATTCAACAAAATTTGCAGCATCAGTGAATAATGTATCTTTTATACAACCAACCACTGCACTTCTTCAATCTCACTTCTTTGGAAAATCCAATGGAGTTTACTCTCCTTACTTTCCTATTAGTCCATTGATTCCATTCAACTATACCGGGACCCCACCAAACAACACCATGGTGAGCAATGGAACAAAGGTGGTGGTTCTTCCCTTCAACACAAGTGTAGAGCTAGTGATGCAAGACACAAGCATTCTTGGAGCAGAAAGTCACCCTCTCCATTTGCATGGCTTTAACTTCTTTGTTGTTGGTCAAGGATTTGGCAACTTTGATCCAAATAAGGACCCAGCAAACTTCAATCTTGTTGATCCTGTTGAAAGGAACACATTTGGTGTCCCATCTGGTGGATGGGTTGCTATCAGATTCCTAGCAGATAATCCAGGTAAGTTTTGATTCCCTTTTGATAGTGTTTTGCAATTTTATAGGCTTATAGTTAATGAAACGGTCCTTAATTTATCATTCACGTAAAAATATAAATAAACAAAAAGCTACTTTGGCTAACATAGACAAAGTTGTGATAGCCTTGCATCTTTGTTAAACATTAAACAAGTTAAAAGCAACCAACAAGGACGTGGATTTGATTATCGTTGTCGATGTGATAACTTTGTTGGTGGGTGATATGCAAGTATTTATTAAGCCTTGAGGCCTGCTTAGACCCTGGTGAGCCACCAAGACGCAATTCACCTAAACTTTTCATAATAATAACAAAAAAACAAGTTAAAAGCAAAGAAATTT
The DNA here is from genome assembly GCA_007407185.1 of Glycine tomentella. Taxonomy (NCBI): domain Eukaryota; kingdom Viridiplantae; phylum Streptophyta; class Magnoliopsida; order Fabales; family Fabaceae; genus Glycine; species Glycine tomentella. Next base: position 3,284,605 of record PYAF01000602.1, read on the forward strand.
TCCTAAACCAAACCCATGTTTATGAGATTAAAATTGAGGAGAGATAATTCTGTCTATAGGTGTATCTAGTTAGTAATTAGCAATAATGTGGCTTGCGAAACTCATTTAGACACTACAAATAATATACTTTCAAATTAAAACAACATAGAATCACACACACAATAAAAGACATTGGAAAATGGACATAATAGGACTTAAATTTTCATTGTTTTGCTTATTTAATTTGAACCTTTTGATTTTACTGTAAATTGTGTATGCAGGGGTATGGTTCATGCATTGTCATCTTGAAGTGCATACCAGCTGGGGTCTGAAAATGGCGTGGATTGTGTTGGATGGTGAACTTCCAAATCAGAAGTTGCTTCCACCACCAGCTGATCTTCCAAAGTGTTAAATGTTCACTAGCAATTGCGGTCATAACTTTCTGAATATGGTGTTGGTGTTTTGTTTTTATCTTTTTCCCATTTTTTTTTTCTCTCCTTCGTTCAAATGGCCCTTTTTGGCATTCTTCCCGGGCTAACTGACTGTCATCAGTTTCATTTTTTATTTTTCCCCTTCGGGGATAATGTGGAAGTGTGGAAAGTAATATTAAGGTGTGTCAACAATAACAGACTTGTTCTCAATATTGTAATATTCTTTCACTTCAATGAGGAATCTTTGATTTTAATTGTCCGAGTCCGAGGTATATAAACATTATTCTTTTCTAACTACATAATATTTCATATTAAATATTAGACTAAAATAGAATCTTTATTCATTATCTATAATTTCGGTTTTAAGTTGCTCTCTTAAGTGTAAAAAGTTTCATTTTAATCCATTGCACTGGCTTTATCATACAAAATTGATTCTTCTATCAGTTTTTTTTTAAATTAATGTGATAATTAACCGAATGCCCAATTTAATCTAACTGGAAAACTTTAATGGATCAAATTGAAACATTTTATAAAAGATCAAATTGAAACCCAAAATGTAACGTAGATAAGACACCAAAATTTTATTCCAGCAATAATATTATCTATAAAATATAAAAATTTTGTAAATACAATTAAACTATTAATATAAAAAAATATTTAATAATAATGTATATCATACCTTAAACATAATTAAATAACCTTATATAAATGGCCATGGTGTTTTAATTTGAGTATTCTAATTTAATTTAAAGAGTGAGATTATCATTCATTCTCTCATAAGAATGTTATCATTTGTAAGACAATGAAGATGACAACTATACAATTTGATTGATCAAAATCTTACGCAGCTTTTCAAAAAATAAAATTAGACCCCGTGAAGAGCTTTAACATATGTCATGACCATCAATATAAGAAATTTAAGTTTATAATAATCAAAAGAATTTTCAGACTTGAAACCATGCTATGGTGCATTCAAGGCTTGTAAACAATTAGCTTTCCAATTCCAAGGTCTTGCCAAGAGATAAACTATGCAATACCAAGATTTACCAGTGTAGCCAAGAAGCCAGAATGTTTAATTCCAAGATTTCACATGAATTTTTTTGCAAAGTTTTAATATTATTAAGTGTACTAGTGGGTATAGGTAGTAATATTTTTTGGTGCAAGTGTGTCTTGGAATAGTTTTAATATAAAAAATACCCCTTCGGTAGTTTTTCATTTTTAGTGCTCTATCTTTTGTAACTTCCTCTTGTGAGCTTTGTAGCCACCTTGTATGAAAGTGTCCTGAGTGCTGTTCAAGGTCTTTTCAAAGCTGCTGTATTTTTTAAAGTCTTCTAGTTTGCATTTTATTTGAATAATTCTATTTTCCAAAACCACTAATCATTTTATATTTGTTTTAAACTAATTTTAAAACCACTTTTTTTTTTCAATTCTAAAACTACGTACTTTCTTGTAATATAATAGTTACAACTATTTTAATTTAAATTCCTACATGAAATAAACAAAATAATCACCAGTGTTGAATTTAAGTTCTATTTTTTTATTGATTGTGAATACAAGGACTAAAAGTCTTTAGGAAAATTAAGCAATACAAGCAATATCTACGTACCTTCAAGAAATTACAAATGTATGAAAATCAATAGGTACATTTGAGTCATGCTTCGTCAATAAATCCGTCGTTGATTAGCTATTAAAATCTGAGCCTTTTAATTTAATCCATTGTTAGGATTTTTTTTTTCTTTCCATTGCTGAATGTAATTGCGTTAATACATAAGTATTATGTTGAATCATTTGAACTAAACCGAAATGGTATGCGTAACTGGTGGACTGGTGGAGAAGGATATTCGAGTAACCATGACGGCTTAATCATTTAAAACATAAAACTACCTCTATTGAAAAAATGAAAGATACTTTAGGTCATAGAGTTGCAACAAGTCAAATCGCACAAGTAACAAACTAAACCATGATTATGAATGGAAAGAAGTTGTTCATCTTCACAGTCTTTTAATTTTGTTTTTGGACCAAAGACTAAAAGTTCTATCATACATTCTTTTTTTAAAAAATGGACTGATAATTGTACTGTTGAAAATATTAATTAGTTTATAATTCATTGATTTGATCGTCGAATTATTTTTAAATCATAATAATTATATATATTTTTAATATTTACTGAAATAAATTAAAAACTAATAAAAATAGTTAAAGTTTTTCACAAGTTTAAATAAATTTCTAATAAGCTTTTACACAAATGCCACCTAATTGAGAACTCACTATAATGCTAATTGATGAATAAGTAAAACAGGACACCAACAAAATTTGAATACAAAACCCTTTTGTTAATGTTGTTGAGTCTTTCTAAAAAAATGTCATTTAATATTTAATCGATCATGCATAACAAATAAGACAACCAGATTTAAAATATGAACAATAAAATAGTTTATACATAACGCATGTAGATACACGACTTCTTGTGAAATCATATACTATCAGAACTGAATATCAGTATCCAGCAACTGAATAAATTGTTAATTTAAAAATGACACATGGCTTTTGTTTTGTTCCTTTAATGCATTAATTAATTTCATATTTGCAAAACTTGAGTGTTGAAATTATTATAGGAAGGAGACAAATTGAGTGAGAAGAATCTGAAAAATAGTGGAATGAAAGAAATGATTAGGATGAAGGCATGAGTACTATATTTAGTTGCGATGTACTAACTAATCATTTAATTAGAATGAGAACAAACTAAAAATGGTAATGCTAATCATATTTTTTTCCCTTTTGTTTTATATTTCCATTCACACGAGGCCACACCTAAGGCTTGTTGTATGTCTATGAATCTGTGTAGTTGAAGAAAACAACTTCAACTAAATATCGGTTATGTTCATTCAGCGCAAATTAGCTTAAAGGTAGTATAAAAAAAAATCTAACACCAATATCTGGCCTAGAACTCTGAAAGTGACATATTAGATAGAATTCGAAACAATCTTACTTTGAGAACAAAGAACATTGGTTGAGAGAGTTACATGTGACCAATGATGTACTCAATCTTCACTTCAGTTCCTTTCAGATGCCATCTTGGCATGCATACACAACATTACCATTTACTAATAGGTTTTACTAACACCAAATTGTTTTGTTAAGTAGTTGGACTTGCATAATAAGGAGGTCAAACTAATTTGAATGTCTTTGACACTACTCTTAAGTTGTTCTAACAACTGTTCTCGTTAAAACACAGCAATGTTGATTCAGCTTCTCCCTCAATCAGATAATATTGTGTCACCTAATCATATCCTTCCACTGCTATATAAATAGCCCACCATTTTGTCCCATTCCATCAACTCTTAGTTCAAACTCCTAGTAATAACTAAGAGTTTCAAATTTCAACTTTCAAAATAAAAAATATGGGTGTTTCTCTTGTTAAAATCCCAGTGTTCCTTTTGTCATTAATCGTTTTTCGCATATTTGAGCATGCTCTGGCGGGTACTACTAGGCACTACCATTTTGATGTACTCCTTTATAACACTCATTACCTTTTTTAATTTTACATTTCCTTGTTTTTAGTTCTTTTGCTCCTCTGCTGGCTGTGTGAGTAATAAATTGTGTTTATGTACTTACACAGATAAGGCACCAAAATGTGACACGATTGTGCCACACAAAGAGCATTGTGACAGTGAATGGCCAGTTTCCAGGACCTCGCATCGTAGCCAGAGAGGGAGACCGTCTTCTAATCAAAGTGACTAACCATGTTCAGAACAACATCTCCATTCACTGGTAAATAGTATTGTGTTTTGAGATTAAAAAAGAAAAACTTATTAGAAGAATAATTGTGTAGTGACATCGTTATGATTTGGACATAGCAATAATGTGCAAAAAACTTGTCATTGTTTGAAATAGGCATGGAATTAGACAGCTTCAATCAGGGTGGGCTGATGGGCCAGCATATGTGACTCAATGCCCCATTCAAAAAGGCCAAAGTTATGTTTACAATTACACAATTGTTGGGCAGAGAGGCACTCTCTGGTGGCATGCTCACATTTCATGGTTAAGATCAACTTTGTATGGTCCTCTCATCATTCTTCCCAAGCTCAATGCTCAATATCCTTTTGCTAAACCCCACAAGGAAGTTCCTATCATATTGGGTAAGGAAAATACCAAAGAGATGAACCTTGGTCTACCAATTTCATTATTTGCATGAGCTAATTTATGCTTTTACATAATTTCTTTTAGGAGAGTGGTGGAATGCAGATCCTGAGGCAGTCATAACACAAGCATTGCAAACAGGAGGAGGACCAAATGTGTCTGATGCATACACTATTAATGGTCTTCCAGGGCCCTTGTATAACTGTTCTCACAAAGGTATCAAGTGCTAATCAATATAAATGTTCTAGGAATACTCACTAGATCCTAGAAGGATAAAGAAAGCAATTAATTTACAACAATTAAGTCTAGGAAGATTTATACAGTGTTAAAGAAAATGGCACTCACCAATTACGGCCTTCAAGAAAGCATTCACTAATTAGGCACCGATTTGAACATTAGCATAGTACTACTACAACTTACAGCCTTGCTACTAAATGTTATCTATCAAGAATATGCGTTGATTCAATGTTAGAGCTCATTGCTCACAGATACATTCAAGCTGAAGGTGAAGCCAGGGAAGACTTACCTTCTACGTTTGATAAATGCGGCACTCAACGACGAGCTATTCTTCAGTATTGCAAATCACACCCTCACAGTTGTCGAAGCAGATGCAGTTTATGTAAAACCTTTTGCAACCAACACCATCCTTATTACCCCTGGCCAAACCACTAATGTTCTTCTCAAAACCAAGTCACACTACCCGAATGCCACATTCCTCATGACTGCCAGACCATATGCAACTGGCCTTGGCACTTTTGACAACACAACTGTGGCTGCCATATTGGAATACAAAACCCCACCAAATACTCATCATTCATCTGCTTCACTGAAAAATCTTCCACTCCTCAAACCTATTCTCCCTGCACTCAATGACACTTCTTTTGCCACAAAGTTCACCAACAAACTCCGCAGCTTGGCAAGCTCTCAGTTTCCCGTGAATGTACCCCAGAAAGTTGATAAGCACTTTTTCTTCACAGTAGGCCTTGGCACAACTCACTGCCCACAAAACCAAACTTGTCAAGGACCCACCAATGCAACAAAATTTGCAGCATCAGTGAACAATGTCTCTTTTATACAACCAACCACTGCACTTCTTCAATCTCACTTCTTTGGACAATCCAACGGGGTTTACACCCCTGACTTCCCAACTAAACCATTGATTCCATTCAACTATACAGGCACTCCACCAAACAACACCATGGTGAGCAATGGCACAAAGGTGGTGGTTCTTCCATTCAACACAAGTGTAGAGCTAGTGACGCAGGACACCAGCATTCTTGGTGCTGAAAGTCATCCTCTCCATTTGCATGGCTTTAACTTCTTTGTTGTTGGTCAAGGATTTGGTAACTATGATCCAAAGAAGGACCCTGCAAACTTCAATCTTGTTGACCCAATTGAGAGAAACACAGTGGGAGTCCCATCTGGTGGATGGGTTGCTATCAGATTTCTAGCAGATAATCCAGGTTGGTTACATTAATGCTTCATATTGATTTGCAACTTTTTTCTTTTAGATCCTCGAAAGTTTAGGTGAGTTGAGTCCCGAAAGCTCATCGGGATCAGGGCAGAGACCTCAAGGCTCAAAGAGCACTTATAGAAGTACACTTACAGATTATGTACCAACAAGGTCCTCACATAAGCAGCAGGAATCAATCGAATGTCCTTTTGGAATATGTCCTCAAATAATTCTGTTGGTTATTCAGTTATTGCTTTGCAACTCTAGTGCATAGTTTGTTCACAACTTCACATTATCAACTTTAGTGCATAGTTTGTTCATTTTGATAAATTAAAAAAAAAAACTGCGTACTCCAATGTCCAGAAGATCCACACTGCGTGCAGGTAAGGGGGAGGGATATTATACGCAGCTTTACCCTTAAATATGCAATTATGCAAAGAAGCTGTTTCCGGATTCGAATCCATAACTAACAAAGTCATTTTGATAAATTAGATTAAAAAAAAAAAAGAATGAAGCAGTGCAATCTTATTTAATTCTATGTTTGCAGGAGTATGGTTCATGCATTGTCACTTGGAAGTGCACACAAGCTGGGGTCTGAAGATGGCATGGGTTGTCTTGGATGGAAAACTCCCAAATCAAAAGCTGTTTCCACCCCCAACTGATCTTCCCAAGTGTTAACAAAGCCTCAAATTTCCGTAATTTGCTTCAACAATGAGCAATTGCTTCTCACTAGTTGCTTTCATTTTTTTTTTTTTTTTTTTTTTTTTTTTCATTTTTGGGTGAAAAAAGAGTTCTGAGGCTTGATTTGAAGTTGAGGTTGAACTTTTGTCCTTTCTTCATATGAGATTTATTTATACACGGCGCCTTCTCTTCAAAATTGTAATCCATCCGTCTGAATGAAAATTCCTTCATGAAAACTTTATACACTCCTTTCTCTTATAATTGGGAATATTATAAATTATTTATTATAATAGTTAAATAATATAATAGTTCAATGATAAAATTGATACTTCACATATTTTATTAAAAAACAGTTTATTTCTTAATTTTTTGTTATTTATTAATTTTAAATATTAATGTAATTAAAATATAGTTAATGCATAATTTAAATTTCTGAATCTTGTATCTCTTAAATTCTATTCTGAACCCGATTACTTTTGGGCTACGAAGCCTGCTAGATACGGGATACGACGCACGGGTACGACACGGCAAAATTTTTAAGATTAAGGATACGATATATCTTCGATATGTTAATAAAAAATTATTAAAAAATTATATATGTACACAAAAATGCAAATTTCTATTATATATGTAGACATTTTTCAAGCAACATAATGACACAATAATAACGTCACAAAATCATAAATGAGAAAAGAAAACAGAGCATGAGAACTAAGTAGTCAGAACATCCAAAAACAAAAAACAACATCAATTTTTTTATATCAAATTTCAAAAATGGGAAAGAAATCAAATTTAAAAAAAAAACATAACAGATAAACCGCGGAGAAATCAAACGCGAAAAACATGGAGAGTACGTACCTTGCCGAAAAACGCAGAAACAGTGGTGACCTCGTCAGAAAAGGGTGAGAGAAGTGAGACCGCCTCGGACCGTGCCGGAAAAGACCGCGTCCATTGGCCTCCGTCGTGCCTCCACATGAACAATGGAATCGTGAACAAGGGAGTTGCAGTGACTGTGGTGTTTGCGTGAAAGAAACGATGGAGTGCGGGAGGCAGCGTTTTCTCTTATTCCTAATCCCTTTTACCATATTTTTTTATTTTAAAATTTCAATTTTAAAAAATCAGAAATGGCTCAAGCCGTATTGGAGCCGCGGCTTGAGCTGTGCCCCCCTTATACCTAAGCCTATCCAAGCCATGTCAGTCTTTTTTTAAAAAAAAAAAAAAAAAAATTCTGATCCTTGTTGAATACGTATTGAGGCATATCGGGGCAGTATCCGTGTCTGAGACTGGTACATTAACCATTTTAGAGTATTGGTATATTGACCATTTTAGAGTATGGACTTCATAACTTTTGGATGAATACCCTAATTCATCCTTGTAAGAGTGAGGTGCTGTGACTTTAGTCCCTAGAAGTAATAAAATAAGCAAAATTACTTTTAAAATTGACATCCATTATTCACTTTAATCCAAAATTTTAAAAAATTTGTTTGACTTAAAAAATATAATAAACTAAACTGATAATGATAGTTAAATTTAAGCAAAAATTGATAATATAAAGACTTTTTTAAAAAAAAGTTTCTTAATTTTAAAGATTATATGTGCTTCTTTTTTTTATATGCGGATAGGAGACTCAAACTTATCCTCACATTATTATTCATTTTATCGTCATGTCTAATTAAAATATTAATTTAAAATTTTTATTATGTACAAAATTATTTTGATTCAGTAATAATCACACACATTAACACTATAAGTGAGATTAATCTCTAATTTATTAGATTGAAAAAAACTCATAGTCTTTAACAAAAGACAAAAAATTATAACAAAAGACAAAATATAAAAATAAATTATGTTCTACTAAACATAATTAGATGTATGAATTATGTGGTACCCGTGTATTATATAAATTAAAATAAGATTTCTTCTTAAAAGATTAGATTGAAATTAACATAAAACTCACTCAAATCTAAGACTATGTTTGGGTAAACAAGTTTATTAAATATACAATAAAAACTCAACGTAAGAGTAAACAATAAAGTCCTTTTGCATTTTTTAAAATTAAATTCCCTCCAGTCCTATAGATACCAGCCTCACTACCGAGTTTTTCAAACCAAGAAAAATCACTCTTCTCTTCATTTTGGTTTTTCTTCTCTATTTTTTGGTTCGAATTTTCTCCCTTGTTAATTTTTTTTAGCCTCAACACATCTTAGAGATTACCGTTGTATCCTGGGGCAATTAACATTTGATTTCGATAAATTGGTTTATTCACTCTCAATTTCTTGGTATCCAACTTTTTTTTTTTTTTTGCAAAATTAAGAATTTAAAAATTTACATTCCAATTCAACTGAAGAGTTTTAATATTTTAAAATCTCTCATGGTTGGAATTAATCCCCCTAAGGATAGAGTGATCAACCAAGTAAACTAGTTTCCTCCATTTTGTAGTGTAATTAAGTGCAATACAAATGATGTTGTGCTAATCAAGTGCAATACAAATGATGTTGTGTGTGCTAGAACCCTGTTGGACATTTTCTTTTAACTATTTTTTTATTTTTTTTATGATTGATTGAATTTTATTGAATCATCACTTTTAGAAAGAGTCATTAAATGAGTCTTGAGTTCACCAAAGTTAGTAATTTCCATTAAATTCCACTTAATTATATAATGTTAGAATGATCGTGTTAAAAGAGTGTGGTTAACATTCGATAAAAATGACACATGTTAGATTAAGGTCAGTGTTAAAGAATTTTAGGGCCTAAGGCAAAACTTTTATAGATACTTAATCTAATATTAATCATTAATTTTTGTATTAATCTTCTACTTACTTCAATTGCAAAATCATTTATCAATATTTTATATAATCAATTATAATTCTAATATTTTATTCTCAATAAACAAGATGGCTAGTCCATTTAATCTATCTTGCAACATCATTGATCTTAGATAAAATTTAAACAAATTGATATCCTCAAAATCAGAAGATCAATCTATTTATGCGTTTCGATAATATTTTTTCTTGTTCAATAATAAATCAATTAATTAAATCCATATTTTTATAATCAATTCAATCCCTCGATTGGATCAGGGGCAAACATCTATGAAAAGATCGTTTGGATTTAATAAAGAGTGGTTTAAATTTTTTCACGATTTATTTATCCCTATTCCAAAAATCACATTTATTATAAGAAATACAATAAAGAATATTTTTTATTCTTACTTTTCTTTTTTAATATATGTTGTTATATACTGATATATGTATATGATTCAACTGTACATTATAAAATACAGATATATCTATCTATATAGTTACGAAAAATAAATCATTTTTAATATATGTCTCAATTCATTTTTTTATAGTAACATGAAGAAAATACATTTGTAATAATAATATATTCATGACGAATTTTCATTCAAATTAATTGATTAGAGTTTTGTAGAGAAAAACGCCTCCTATAAATAAAATTCTCGTCCAAAGAAAGGAAAAAGTCCAACCTCAATCTCAATTCAATCCTCAAGACCTCAACTCCTTTTTCACCCAAAAATGAAAATAAAAAAAAAAATGAAAGCAACTGGTAAGAAGCAATTGCTCATTGTTGAATCAATTTGAGTTTTTGTTAACACTTGGGAAGATCAGCTGGCGGTGGAAACAGCTTTTGATTTGGGAGTTTTCCATCCAAGACAACCCATGCCATCTTAAGACCCCAGCTTGTGTCCACTTCTAAGTGACAATGCATGAACCATACCCTTGCACATATAGAAGAATTAAATAGATTCCATGATATTTTCTTTCTAATTTATCAAAATGAAGCATAACATTTTTTGGACTAAAATATAAAGTTGATAATGTGAACAAACTATGCACTAAAGTTTGAAAGCAATATGAAGCATTAATGTAACCAACCTGGATTATCTGCTAGGAATCTAATAGCAACCCATCCACCTGATGGAACACCAACTGTGTTCCTCTAAATTGGGTCAACAAGATTGAAGTTTGCAGGGCCCTTATTTGGATCATAGTTACCAAATCCTTGACCAACAACAAAGAAGTTAAAGCCATGCAAATGGAGAGGGTAGCTTTCAGCACCAAGAATGCTGGTGTCCTGAATCACAAGTTCTACACTTGTGTTGAATGGAAGAACCACCACCTTTGTGCCATTGCTCACCATGGTGTTGTTTGGTGGGGTCCCTGTATAGTTGAATGGAGCCAATGGTTTGGTTGGGAAGTCAGGGGTGTAAACCCTATTGGATTGCCCAAAGAAGTGGGTTTGGAGAAGTGCAGTGGTTGGTTGTATAAAAGAGACATTGTTCACTGATGCTGAAAATTTTGTTGAATTGGTGGGTCCTTGACAATTTTGGTTTTGTGGGCAGGGAGTTGTGCCAAGGCCTACTGTGAAGAAAAAGTGTCTATCAACTTTTTGTGGTACATTGGCTGGAAACTGAGCACTTGCTAAGCTGCGGAGTTTGTTGGTGAATTTTGTGGCAAAAGAAGTGTCATTGAGCGCAGGGAGAATAGGTTTGAGGAGTGGAAGGTCTTTCAGTGAAGCAGCTGAATGGTGAGTATTTGATGGGGTTTTGTATTCCAATATGGCAGCCACAGTTGTGTTGTCAAAAGTGCCAAGGCCAGTAGCATATGGTCTAGTCATGAGGAATGTGGCATTGGGGTAGTGAGACTTGGTTTTGAGAAGAACATTAGTGGTTTGGCCTGGGGTTATAAGGATGGTGTTGGTTGCAAATGGTTTTACATAAACTGCATCTGTTTCAACAACTGTGAGGGTGTGATTTGCAATGCTGAAAAATAGCTCGTCGTTCAATGCCGCATTGATCAAACGTAGAAGGTAAATCTTCCCTGGCTTCACCTTCAGCTTGAATGTATCTGTGAAAAATGACCTCTTACTGTAATATCTTGAATTTTTTTAAAACATATGTTTAAGCCTGGATTAAGCACGTGATAAGCTTAGGATGAAGCTTATAAATGAGGAGATATTATTAGGCCTTGGAATCCCTTGAAAGGAGGCTTAAACGCTTGAGAAAGAGTGGAAATAGGCTATTTTGGCCTGCGGCGCGACCCACGTGAAGTGTGGCGCGACCCGCGCCAGATGTGTAAAAATGCCAATGCTGTCTGGCCTCCCAAGTGGGTAGCGTGGATGTCCAAGTGGGTAGCGTGGGAAGTGGCCTAGAAATGGCATTTTCTGTCTGCCATCCCAAGTGGGTAGCGTGGGAGTCCACGCGAGTAGCGTGGGAAGTGGCCTAGAAATGGCATTTTCTGTCTGTCATCCCAAGTGGGTAGCGTGAAGTGCGGCGCGAGTAGCGTGGGAAGTGGCTTAGAAATGACATTTTCTGTCTGCCATCCCAAGTGGGTAGCGTGAAATGCGGCGCGACGCGCGTGGGAACGTCGGCAGAATCAGAATTTAAAGGCCAAAGCGCGAGAAATGGAAGAAAATTCCATTTCTTCTTCCTCCCCTTAGCCCAACCTCCATTGTTGAAGTCCTTAAGCTTCTTAGGACTTGATTTCTCAGCCTAAACACTTCCCCGTGACCTTAAACCTTGTTTAAACCGATTGAAACGCTAAAATCCTTCAT
>PYAF01000602.1:3299725-3323006 GCA_007407185.1 Glycine tomentella
GCTGGAGGCGTGGCACTCCAGAACTTCCCAAAATGCTTGGATTGAGGTGTTTTCCTGCTACAATTAGGTTCAAATTAGCATGACACTTGGAAAGCACGAAATCATCGACAACTATCATGATTAAATGCAATTCTAAGCTGTTTATCCATGATTTTGGCTTTGAAAAGCTTGGAAAGGACCATATGCTGGACGCATATCACCATGCAAGCAATATAGCAAGCAACTAAATTTATTGAGATTTCCTTTACCTAACAAAAACTGATTATTTAGTAGATATTTTTCAGATAAATAAAAAAAGTTGGCACCAAATTAGAATCAACTCCTCTTCTTTCTTTTAAAATATTTATTTAATTAATTAAGTCCTTAAAAATAAAATCTATTAAAATATATTATTTAACATTAACAATAATTGTTATTGACCTAATTAACCTATAGACCTCAAGTCGGATACATCTCATGATCAATGAGTGAACAGATGAACACCTCATACATCACGAACTACTGACTTGGAAGTTATTACTTTAGACATGATAAACTTTGACCCTAAGTCCGATACATATCTAAACAAGTTGACACATCATGACATCATTATGAACCATCAACTTGAGAGTTATTATTCTAGACCTAGTCCAACCTAGGCCCAATGAAGTCCAATACCCTTATGTAACACTAAGAGGGTATTAATTGTAACTTAAATTTGGATTACTTTTAAACATTAATGTTTTAAACACGAAAACATAATGGGGAAGCTACTCATTACATAAACAAATATTACACAGAAATAAAACCTAAAATACTTTACAAGTTTAATACTATTTATCTGGGTGTTGTACAAAACATAAAACAAATACATAAACATAAACTAAAACTAGTTACGTCCTTCTTGTGCTCGACTCCAAGCTCCACCAACAAGCACCTTTATTTGTATCTTGAAAAAAAGGAAATTAAAAAAAAAAAAAAAAAACATAATATGTCACTGAGTGTTATAAACGCTTTAAGGATGAGTTAAACTCTTCTAACTAAACATTATTTATTTTACCATAGTGTAACAGTACTAGAGGTATTAATCGTAACTTAAATTTGGATGACTTTTAAACGATAATGTTTTAAACACGAAAACATAATGGGGAAGCTACTCATTACATAAGCAAATATTACATAGAAATAAAACCTAAAATACTTTACAAGTTTAATACTGTTTATCTGGGTGTTGTACAAAACATAAAGCAAATACATAAACATAAACTAAAACTAGTCACGTCCTTCTTGTGCTCGACTCCAAGCTCCACCAACAAGCACCTTTATTTGTATCTTGAGAAAAAGGAAATTAAAAAAGAAAGACATAATATGTCACTGAGTGTTATAAGGGCTTTAAGGATGAGTTAAATTCTTCTACCTAAACACTATTTATTTTACCTCTCATGGCTTTTACGGGGTCTCTAGTAAATCCTAAATTGGGATCTACACCTTTCAATTGCTAATACTTTCCATCAAATTCCTCATTCATTCGACAACTATTACTCTATTTTACACACACGGTTGTTTTTAAATATTTTGAAACTCATAATTAAAAATCACCCCAAATAGCTAGTCTCTAAGTTTCCTATATTTTACTACAAAATATTATTAAAAAAACACAATAACATAAGTTAACTAATATTCATGTATATAATTTATGGCTATCTATTTATTTATATATTAAAAATAATGTCTTCATGAAATTAAATAACTTATTGTTATAATATTTACCTGTCATTTCAACATAAATGTAAAGATAAATGCGACCCTCGAAATCAACATACTAGTTTTCTACCAAACTCTTCACGCGGAGATATTAAAAATGATGAAATTACACTTGATGAACAAGAAATGCTTAATTTGATGAATCATGTAACCAGAACCATCTGTCCATATGTATGCATGCTTCGGAGAGAAGGAGAATATTGCAAGATAAAGACATGCAGCAGCTGGCAGCAGCTAATGCTACTTAATTAAAATGTTATGGGAACTGAGGGTTGTTGAACTTTCTGAACGTACGTGATATGTGTATGGTGCATGTGTAGGGGATTAAGTGTAGAAAGGACAAAATAGTTGTATCATGCAGTAGAATATATTACTTTGCTCCTTCTGGATAGTGCTTACAGCTTATAGCATGCTTTTTTGAAAAGAAAAGAATTTGCGTTAATTGAAGTTTCCTTACTAAGGATGAGTGTTATCTGTAATGTAGATAATTTGTGGTAATGTAAAATAATATGGCGAACAACTCGTCTACAGTGACTACTTGATAGATCCCCCTTCTCAATTACTTTGGCTCCAATAACATCGGTTGTGAGAGTTACATCTCACCAAAATTGCTTTAGATTAATTCTATGCTAGCAACGAATCATCATTGGTAATTAATGACATTGGAGTTTCAAAACAATTTAAACTTGTGATAAAAAGAGTCCAATCAAATTGATTTAAATGTAACAGAGATAAGTGATATACCCTTTTATCAATTCAAGAAAACAACTGATAGGAAACAGCATTTGAGAATTGCATGATGAATTTTACTTATTTATCTTTTTCTATCATACTATAAAGTTACAGACAAGTTCCTTTTTAATCGAACACCCTTGACATGACTCTTATATGTCATTTTTAATGCACCAAAAAGTGTGTCAAATATATTGAAAGAGGAGGCAAATCTCAAAAATGTTTTGGTAGTTATACATAAGTGTTTTCAAATTATGATTTATTTTACATTCAAAAAATATATAACAACAATAAATAAAGAAAAATATGTTTGTATATCTGGATGCATGTTTTTGAAACAATAAAAAAAATTTTAATAGTGTGCAGACTTGTATCTACATCGAGACCAATTTATACTATCAACTTTTTGATGAGTGGAACTCTAAAGAGCAAACTCGCTTTTGACTTTTCAAGTATAAAATTAGGTTTGAACTTTTATAATTTATGTCTGATATCTTTTGCTCTCATGTAGATATTTCTATTTATAATTTTAAAAATATATGGATTTTGGCCTTTTCCAAAAAGAGAGATTTTATTTAAAATAGTTTCATATCTCTTTATCTTTATATTTGAAAATAAAAAACTATCTCACATCTTTTTAACTTCTTGTTATAAGACAAAGATAATTTTTAAATAATCACATGACTAATTACGATAACTAATCACATTATCTGATCATGATATGTAACAATAGAATCTGATTGTTATTTTATGGACAACTTCTATATTTATAAAATAATATTCTTTGTTTATATTAATTATATTTTTGGTACTATCAAAGAATATAATAACATCTAATATTCTCTTCCATCATTTATATTAATGTCAAAATCTAATAAGTTAACATTATATTTAATAAATGAATGATTTAAGAAACTATTTTCTTCTTTCATTCAATTACCCTGACCCAGGTCTTAATTATACCATAGAGCTTAAATTCATTACATAAAGTTGATGGATTCCTTCTTAGTTAATCATTAATTCTACAAGTACTGGATCATATATAATATTCATTCAACTAATGCCCTGAGACATTAGGTGGTCCGAAATTAAAATATAACAAATAACTTGTTAATTATTATGATAATATCAAGTCAAAGAAAACTATTATATTTCTTCTTGAGAACTTCCTATTGACATACCAAGGTAATATTAACTATTAGAAATTCTCAATTGATTCAGTTCAATAATGACATCCACATATATATTATCTATATGAAATTTAATAAAAAGATTTATTAATCTTTATTCAATAAAGATCATTACATATATATTGATCTATTTGAATTAATGATGTCTTATTCACAATAATCTAATGATAAAGAACAATTTATATTAAAATTATAAAAGACTTGTTTCTCATTATCATAATCTCTATCATGATAACAACTGTCTAATTTTAATCAAGAATTTGTTAAATTAACAATTTAATAAAACAATAAATATGACAATAAAATAAAGAACAATTCTTGAATAAAATTGATAACATAATGGATTGGATCTAGCTTGCACATACACATTTATTCCTAACATCTTTGACTTGTACAAGAAGGAGGTTAAACGGTCTAGTGAAATTGAGTGTCTTGGACACCACTCTAGAGTTATTCTAACAACTGATCTCATTAAAAAATGAGAAAGAAACATCTGAAGATCTTATGGAGACTTTGTACATTGCAGATGTGCAACAACCACATGGTATTATTTCTCTATAAATTACCTACGATTGAGCTCTGTTGCATCCACAGTTCAGACTAAAACAAACAGTGTTTAAAGATTATATTTTCTGTCTTGAACTCTCTAGAACAAAGAAATATGGGTGTTCCTCCTATTCAATCAATTGCATTGCCAGCAATGCTTCTATTCTCATTGATCATCATTCCTCAGCTGGCACTAGGGGGCATTACCAGGCATTACAATTTTGATGTACATTTCAATAAGACTTTTTATATCATTATAGCTTACTTTTAAATAAATTTGCATTTCACATTCTTTTAGTATACCTTACCATGTCTGTTGCTTCTTTTCTTTTTTTTCTTTTTCTAATGATGGCTTTGGCTTTGTGATGCAGATAAAGTACAAAAAGGTATCACGACTATGCCACACAAAGAGCATGGTCACGGTGAATGGTCAGTTTACAGGGCCACGCATTGTAGCTAGGGAGGGAGACCGTCTTCTTATCAAAGTGAGTAACCATGTTCAGAACAATATCTCCATCCATTGGTAAATATAATTTGCTTAAAAAACTTGGTTAAAAAGAAAATGAACATATTAGATAGTTTGTGAATTAACTTTATTACATAGTTTCTAAAATGAACTTTCATGTGCTAAGAAAATTTGGTAACTTTCCAAATAGGCACGGCATTCAACAGCTTCAATCAGGGTGGGCTGATTGACCTGCCTATGTGACTCAGTGCCCCATTCAAACAGGCCAAAGTTATATCTACAATTACACCATTGTTGGCCAAAGAGGCACTATCTTTTGGCATGCTCACATTTCATGGTTAAGATCAACTCTCTATGGTCCTATCATCATTCTTCCCAAGCATGGAGTTTCATATCCTTTTACCAAACCTTACAAGGAAGTTCCCATCATCTTTGCTAACAATAAAAAAAGTGATTGTGACATCATACCATGTCTTCCTATATTCCCTTTATGTACTTGGGAATGACCTAACTTTGACAGATAACAAAATATTTCAGGAGAATGGTGGAATGCAGATCCTGAGGCAGTCATAACACAAGCATTGCAAACAGGTGGAGGACCAAATGTGTCTGATGCATACACTATTAATGGTCTTCCAGGGCCATTGTATAACTGTTCTGCTTAAGTTATAAATTATGTGCTAATAAAAAATATAGTAACCTAATAATACTCCATGTCATGTGATTACTAGTGGTTAAATACTTAAAATCCCCAAGATTATGAATAATAATACTTGACCATTTCCTTATAAATTAAAATTGAATATGTTGTGAACCCATATGAAAATATTGATCTTGCAGATACATTCAAGCTAAAGGTCAAGCCAACGAAAACATACCTTCTCGGTTTGATCAATGATGAACTCTTCTTGAGCATCGCAAATCACACCTTCAAAGTGGTTGATGTAGATGCAATTTATGTTAAGCCATTTGACTCTATTCTCATTCTCCTGGACAAACCACCGATGTTCTTCTAAAAACCAAATCTCACTGTCCTAATGCCACATTCTTGATGAATGCCAGACCATATGCGACTGGCTAGGGCACTTTTGACAACTCAACTGTGGCTGCTATCCTTGAATATGAAGTTCCACCACACTCTCTTCACTCAACATCTTCAATCAAGAAGCTTTCACTCTTCAAGCCCATCCTCCCTGCCCTTAATGACACTTCTTTCTCGAAAAACTTCACCAACAAGCTTCGTAGCCTAGCAAGTGCTCAGTTTCCAGCCAATGTACCCCAGAAAGTTGATAGGCACTTTTTCTTCACAGTAGATCTTGGCAGAACTCCTGCCCACGAAACCAAACTTGTCAAGGACCCACCAGAGCAACATAATTTGTAGCATCAGTGAACAATATCTCTTTTATACAACCAACCACTGCACTTCTCCAAACCCATTTCTTTGGACAATCCAATGGGGTTTATACCCCTGACTTCCCAACCAAAACATTGGTTCCATTCAACTATACTGGGACTCCACCAAACAACACTATGGTGAGCAATGGGACAAAAGTGGTGGTTCTTCCCTGCAACACAAGTGTAGAGCTAGTGATTCAGGACACCAGCATTCTTGGTGCTGAAAGTCACCCTCTCCATTTGCATGGCTTTAACTTCTTGTTGATGGTGAAGGATTTGGGAACTTTGATCCAAATAAGGACCCTACAAACTTCAATCTTGTTGATCCTGTTGAAAGGAACACAGTTGGTGTCCCATCTGGTGGATGGGTTGCTGTCAGATTCCTAGCAGATAATCCAGGTCAGTTATTTGATTCCTTCTTATTATCGCTTTGCAGTGTTATTTGAAACGGTTCCTTAATTTCTCGTTGACATAAAAAATTAAAATATTAATAAAAAAAGAATGAGCTACTTTGTCTAACATAGACATAGTTGTGCTAAATATTCCCTAACATAGACTGAAATTTTCATTATTTTGTTGATTTGAACCTTTTCTTTATTATAATATAAATTTTGCATTCAGGGGTATGGTTCATGCATTGCCATCTTGAAGTGCACACCAACTGGGGTCTAAAGATTGCGTGAATTGTGTGGGATGGAGAACTTCCAAATCAGAAGCTGCTTCCACCACCAGCTGATCTTCCAAAGTGTTAAATTTCACTAGGAATTGCAGTCATAACTTTTTTGACTATGTTGTTGTGTTTTTATCTATTTTCTGCTTTTCTTTTCTCCTTAAAAAAAAAAATTACTTATCCAATTGTCCGGAGGTTCCACGCTATGCGCAGGTAAGGGAGAGGAATATTGTATCCAGTCTTACTCTTACATATGCAAAGAGGCTGTTTCAGGATTCAAATCCATAACCAACAAGTTATCAAGACACAACTTTACTGCTATATCAGGATTCATCCTCCTTTAGATGGCCCTTTTTTGCATTCTTCATGGGCTAACTGATTGTCACTACAGTCATCGTTTCCTTCGAGAGGAGAGGTAAGAGGGTGGAATGTATCAAGATGTGTCAAAAATAACAAATTTGTTCCCAATATTTTAATTTTCCTTTTTCATTTCAATGAGGAATCTATAGTTTTAGTTATCAGGGTATTTGAACATTCTTCTGCTTATATATGTGTTCCTGAGTCGTTGGCTGAGGTAGCAGACTAAGGCTATGGACTAGAAGAAGAAGATTTAGTTTATGTTCATGATATTATGATCCTTTTCTTGGTATGTTTTGTGTCTGTATATTTTTTATTACTTATGTCATTTATGCTAAATGATGTATGTGGGATATCTTTTATTCGTTCATTCTTGGTGAGGTCTTGATTGCTTCATTTTATACCTATAAAAACGAGTGAAGGTTGTCTAATTTTTTATACAATTTTATTTGTATAAAGATTTTTCAGGCCAAATTTCTTTTGGAAGAGACTTTAGAGTTGGTTAGGGAACCTGTTGATCACAAGTATTTAGAAGTGAAATTTTAGCATTCTTTATGGTAAAATAGTTTCTTTGAAATAGCATTTTGGAAACTGCATTTCTGTAACAGTGTTGCATGTTGGCTTCTAGCTTGGCATACATGGTTTCAGTGACAGTGTAACTATATTCTATGGCCCCTGAGCACATAGTTTTTATTTAAGGGTGCTTCCGAGGGAGCTATGTGTTGCGAGTTCGGCAAGTATACCTATCATTACAAGTAATAAAGTGTAAGTAGAGTATCGTCTCTAAAAGGATTAAGGCATTAATTTTATCGCAACTTGTTATCTTAAAATTGGAATGACAAATAATATGTTATGAAAAAAATATGATTGGATTTTAGAATTACGAAAATTAAATAACTGAATAGAAAATTAACGAGAATTTAAAAACAAGTTTTAATTAAATGTTACACATTAGTGAGAAATAATTGTGGTCAGAGCACCTCTACTTCTGATCCCTACCTTCTATATGCAAATTGGTGATTGATTTCAATTGTTATAATTGCTCAGAGGGTATATTTGATATAATTTAGTTAAATCTTAATCTCTTAGTAATTTAACCCTTTAACCAACTCGAAATCCTAATTCCTTAGTAATTCCTTCTTAAGTTAAGCATTAGGAAAATACATCAATTTTCTGTAGTTGTCTATCCCTATCCCTAGGTAATGTAACAACTATTATTCTACAGATATCAGAAATCAGAGTTCCAACATCCCTATTGTAAACCCTAACCCTTAGAACCCTAATAGAGTGATCAATTCTATTGAGGCGAAAGCAATATAAACACAAGATAGAATAAAACAATCATAACATTAATCTCAATACCAATTTAATAGAGAGGAGTTCACATCAGTTTGGCTCTAACCACAACAAGAGAAATTAACCAGACATCCTCATAACTAACCTTAAACACATGAATAACATGTACTTAGACAAAAAATCTCAAGACAACAGGAGAAATAATTGCTTTCAATCTTGATTCAATCCTTTACTGCTAGCTTTGATTTTTCCTCCACCTTCTCTTTTGCGTTTCTCTCTTGTGTTTCTCTGTAAAAGTCCCCTTTTTGTTTTCTATTTTTGTGACAAATCTTTCTTGAGTATGCTTCTTTCTTTTTTTTCTTAATTCCTATTAAACAAAATATGTATAAAATAAGTAATGGACCAAAAATTGATGAAATTTAAACTTATCATAACCTTTATTGATAAATTATGATTGAATTATTAATTATTTTAGTCTAAAACTATTATATGTTAGTACCATATCAATATGCAAAAAGATTGGAGACCTAGCTTTTTTATTGTAGTTTGTACGTGTTTCACTCATGCTTTTGTGAAAGACAATAGCATATCTTATCCTCTGTGCTAGTATTGCTTGTTCCCACTACAGCAACCCTTTCTATGAGAGCCTTTGTGCAGTCCCTTGATTTGTCATTCTCCTCAGTTGGGTATATTTTTTGGCTTATGGTCTAATAGTATTCAAAGATGACAGTCTTCTTGTGAAGCAACTACAAATTAACACAGCATTGCATATTTTTGTGATTTAACAAATCATAAAGTTTGAATTATGAAACCAACATCGGATACTCATCATGGTCGACCTAGTGGTGGAAGATGAAGTAATGTACATGAAATCATAAATTCGAATTTTAGTGTGACTTTTGTACACCAAAAATAAACATATTTCGGACAAATTAAGGAAAAATCTTTGTTTGGATATGCTCAGAAACGGTAGAGAGAAGTGAAAATTTGTAATATAAAGAGTCTTCTTTATTGTGATTTATTTTATGATTATGTTAAAAAAATTATATTAAAAATTAAAAGAATACATTACACTTTCTTCTTCTTTAAGAAATACTTGTACACTACCCTCTCCTTCTCTATGTTAAAATATACAATTTAATTTATATAACTTAACTTCGTGTTAAAGTAAAATTACTTACTCCTCTTCTGAGAGATGCAAATAAAATAATGCTCTTCCCAGTTTCCACTTGTGTTAAAATAGAAAATAATTACACGTTTTTTCTTTAGAAATGCAAATATTACACTTTCCTTCTTATATCAAATTATAATTTACGTACTCCATTTAGAATAAATTTTGCAGTTAGTTACCTGATAAATTTCTGAAAGCCTGGATGAGAAAGATATATTGAGAGTTGTAGTTTTTTATCTCATGTAGTTGATTTCCCCTTACGATCTTTCAAACTGATTCAGAACAACGGGTAAGCCAAGTTAGAAGCCAACATATACACTGGCGTGGGGTTAATTCATTGTTTGATAGAGACTGATATTAATTAGCTCTCTGCCTTTGATTCATTGTAATTGTTATCCTAGATTTATATATATCTTTTTCGTTGCAAAAAGGAAGATGAACGTGTCTTCTTTGGTATCATTAAAGAAAGTAGCGAGTACCATTCCAGAATATTTTTTTGTCGTAATCTATCACTCACCGTGCAATATCAGTACTGCAGGGATTGTAATGTAAAATATAGAAAATGACTTTTGATTGAGACTTCTTCATTAGATAATTCATATATCATTTTCATGAAGTAGAAGCAAAATCTCTTCTTCTCTTTTTATAATTTTCATTTATTAATGTTATTATTTGTCAGAAATACAAGTGTGCATTCACATACGTCACATACCACATATAAAAGAATAAATAAGATAAATTCATTTCTTATAATATTAACAATTTTATAATCAATATAATATACATAATAAATAAAGTTCGAAGTAAATAATAATAATAATAACAATTATTATTATTATAAAAATGTACCTTTTTTTACATTTGTTTAAAAAAATATTATAGACGAATATTAATAATATAATTTTGTTAATATATATAATATTGTTAATGAAAATTCCGAAGGATTTTAAATTTTTATAATATATACACAAGGAAAACATCAACTTAGAAATTTTCTTATTATGAGAAATGAGATATACAAATATAGAGTAGTAGATTGTACATTTGAATACTTAAGATTAAAAAAATACGCATACTTGTTTAAAGTGTTCAAGTGATTACTAATTAAGTTTTAATCTTAATTACTTATATTTTTTATGCCTAGAAATAAAAAACATGTATCATGAGATTTATTGTAACTCACCCATCACATTCCATCAACTGAATTAGACCCCTTAATAATAATCTATATTTGATTATATTATCTAGATATATAATTATTCACAAGATCAATTGTATAAAAGTTAAGAAAAATATCATATATTTATTTTAACATTTTCATCATATTTATCTATATTATATTTATTAAAGCATCATCATTTTGTAGCATTTTTATTTTATTGACTAAATTATATAAGTATAAACTTATTTTTTGTTTTCTTTCTTAAATACTAAAAAATGAAAATATTTTTTTCTAAAATTGAAACAAATAAAAAAAAATAAAATATGTTTATATGAGTGGGTAAAACATAATCTCTTGGTTGAAATTCACCTTGAAAAAAGGGAGTGAAATAAATAGATAAACAAATAAATTATATGAAAATATTTTTACAAAATTAAAATAATTAAGTTTAATCCAACCATTAAACTTTTTAAGCAATTATTTAATCCAGCGGATAGCCTGTTTTTTTCCATCCAATTACTTAAGTACAAGATATTTTTTTGGGTCAATAAGATTTTTAGTTACTCAAATTTTTCAAATTCTAATTTTTAGTCTTTTAAAAGTTTTTTTTACAAACTTTAATCCTTTATTAATTTTCATTAGTATTTTTAATCCCTCAAAAAAAGAATTGAGGAACTAAAAATACGAACAAAATGTTAATGAATGACTAAAAATTGTTAAATAAATTTTGAGAGACTAAAAATTAGAATATGAAAAAGTTTTAAAAAAATAATTAACCTTTTTTTTTCTGAAAGCATGTATCCCTATAATCGGAAATCATGAAAATAATTCTTAAAGCATAAAAATCACTTATATAAATTTTAACAATTTTTTTTCCATACACACAGTCAGTCCGGGAATCCAACTAACTCATGTAATGTGCTTAAAAGATATGTCATCTATCAGCTGTGTTCAATATTACCAAGTACAAGATAGTAGTCAAGAACTTCTAAAATAAAATAAAATACAAAAACCAAAAGGCAACAAAAATAAAATAAAAAAGCAGTAAAGAATAAAGATAAATGTAAGCGAATTGCAAATACCAAATCAATTTTCAAAAGTTGCGGCATTGCTTTACTTAACTCAGTGGGTTTTAATCACAGTGGAAAAAATGAACTAAACTAGTTCTTTTAATTAAATCACACCCACCTTTTTGGTTTTCCATCCCTTTATAAGTCCTCATCACTACACTACAGCACACCACGTGCCCCCTCCTCCTATCTTTCCATAAATGTTCCACTCTTTAGTTAGAATACAATGCACAAACACCATTACCATGTTGGCTCAATCTCTATGTTAGATTAATGTTTTAATTTAAGAGTTGGGTTAATTGAACTCAGAATCCAAAATGGAACAGTGAACTTTGTTGTAGCAATGAAGTGCATTGTTCCCTCTACTGTGTTGTTTCATTTGGTCTTGTTCATCTTCCCCCTAGTACTCTCTGTTCACTTACTTTCAGCTTTATCTCCAACTGGGTCCTCCAAACATCCCATAAAGTTTATCCTAGGTTGGTGCTTCTTGCACATATCTCTGTAGTCTGTAACCTTCATTATGGTGAAAGTGTTACAAATTTACAGTTATGGTTGCAGATCTTGTTTTCTGACAATTGTTTAGTTTTTTTTTAGAGATGGGAATGTAATGAAAAAACTAAAATAAAATGGGAATATACCAACTATTAATGTTTCATTTCATATTGGAGTATCTAGAAAATTGGATCACATACGCTGATCAAAAAATTTATTGCTTACGTGAATTATGACATCTTCCACAATTGGAAAACAAGCCAGGTTTTTCATTCAATAGTTTACGCATTTCGATTATGCTTGTTTGTACAATATTTAGACTCAGTTCTTTAGGTACTTTTGATACTGTTCTCCAATTAGAATTGGAATTTCACCTCGATAATCTGTAAAACCTTTTAATGCAGGCATTTATTATGCTAATTACCGAGGTGAAACTCGAATTCTGATTGAAAGAACAGTACCAAAATATTTTAGGAATTGCATCTTTGTGTGTATAAATATGTGTTTTGTTCTCACTTCTCACCTTGTCCTTTTGTCCTTTTTATTTTAAGAGGGAGACAATTTGGGTCCATGGAAGAATGAAGTCACACAAGTGGCTCAAGCAGCACGTCCTACAACTAAGGGTACTCTTGTGCTAGCAGCAAACAGAACCAATAGGCCTGACATTCTACACGGATTTCGACGTTACCATGGTGGTTGGGACATTGCAAATCGACATTACTGGGCCGTAAGTACAATGATTCATTTTCATTATGTACTCAAATGGCTGATGCTGAGTCATTATGTATCTTCTTATCCCAACAATATATGATATTCTGATTTGTTTCCTCCTTGCATCTTCTATTGACCACTCTGGATCTTTGGTCTCTACTCTGTAGGTTTGAAAATTGAACTTCGAGGATGTTCTGGTTGAACTTGTTTTATTTGTTTGCTTATTTTTCTTTTTCATTTTTTCTTCTGCTTTTATGATAGAAGGGTAAATCTTTAGATGTAACAATTGAGCAAAAGAAAAGGGTTGGGATGTTGTGACATTGTACATCATTAAACATCTTTATAGCTAGGCAACATGACATGGTAAATATGGTGAATCTTGATGCTGAAGTAATAGGATAAATGACTGATATTTACTTTACTCTCGGTACATTTGTATTTCTACATGCCACCCTAGTATAGTTCTTTGCACATTACAATCATAACCACTTGAAATTTCTTTGCATTGTTTTTTTATTCTACTCTGTTCAGTTATGTTGTTCTTTGAGATAATTTCTTTTCCCTTTATTGTTCCTAATAGCCTCCAAATTCTGGTGTTCACTTCAACTAAATTAATCAGTCTTTTAACTATTATATGTTCAGTCAGTTGGATTCACTGGTGTGGCTGGTTTCATCCTTGCTGTCCTGTGGTTTATCTCATTTGGCTTGGCACTTGTGATTCATCTATGCTGTGGATGGGGAATTAACATCAAGGATAAAGGTTCAAATCGTTTGCAAAGAATTTGGCTTGTGTTGCTGTTGTTATTCACCTTTGTGGTAACGTAATTCTCTGAAACTTTGGTTTTATGTCTCTTTGTTAAAACTTCATTAGATTAGAGTGCTTTATTTCCTCATTCAAGTTGGTTGTTTAATCATTTGTACTCATGAATAAACACCTGCACTGACAGCTTGGTGTGATAAAATCATTTAATTGCTGTGAAATTTTAAGAATTGGCATTATGAAACACAGGCATATTTAATTTTCAGTTATGGGAGAAGCTTATTTTCAAAAGAAATCTAGGGCCAAGAAGTATCTTCAGTATCTTGTTTTACCTGTCTCTCGTGTTGTTACTAGTTATTCTTGCATTTATCCTGAATTTTGAAGTTGACACTTGAAAGAAGTCCATTGACAAAAATCATCAAATTCCTATCCCTGGAACCAGAACTTAACACCATTGATTATTCCATTCAAGCTTTAGGTGAATGTTGCCTAGTTTAACAATTTTTATCCTCTCTTAATTTCGCAGGACTGGATGCATCGTCCTTTCTTTCGGGCAGGATAAATTCCATGGTGAGGCAGTGGATACCCTCCATTATGTTGTCAATCAGTCAGACTACACAGTGCAGACTCTAAGAAATGTGACAGAGTATCTTGCGCTTGCCAAAACTATCGTGGTGGCAGAGATGTTTCTTCCATCTAATATCATGGATGATATTGACAAATTGAATGCAGATCTAGATTCTGCAGCAGATACACTGTCCAGGCAGACAAATGAAAATTCGTTTAAAATACGAAAAGTATTCAATTCTGTGTATGCTTTTCATTAACTTCACATTGTTCAATTCTCTTTTACAATTTTTAATATTGGCAACTGGCATTTTCCATCCATTTATATTGTAAACTGATTCATTTTGCAGGCATCTAGCTTTAATTATGATGGCAGCAATGATGCTTCTACTGGCTGTAATTGGGTTAAGTATGTATTGATTGATTATGACATCTTAAATACCATGAGCAAATTTTATAATTATATTATTTCTTTCTCATAATTTACTTATATGTTTTCTTCAGTCCTGTCTATCCTTGGATTTCAACACGCAATCCTCGTGTAAGTTATATGATAATACTTTGCTTATTGCTTCTGTCTCAAGGATCCTTTTCATATTTTAATATTTCATTGCAGATTTGTTATCAGTGGATGGCTATTGGTTACAATCACATTCATTCTTTGTGGAGTTTTCACAATCCTTAATAAGTAAGGGCATAATTGGGTGTGAGATCGATGTAACTTGCTCATTAAGAATGAACTAGCTATACCCTTTCTTAACTTGTTGAAATTCAATTATCTGGAATTTATTTCTTTTGTCATTTATTATAGTGCAATTTGTGACACCTGCATGGCCATGGGAGAATGGGTGGAGAATCCGCATGCTGAATCTGCTCTTAGCCATATCCTTCCATGTGTTGATCAGAGAACCACAAACAAGACACTTTTTCAGAGTAAACAAGTTGTTACCAATATTGTTGGTATTGTCAATCAGTTCATCAATGACACTGCAGATGCAAGTCCATCACAAGGTAGTATGAATTATTACAATCAATCTGGACCTGCAATGCCACCTTTGTGCTATCCCTTTGACTCTCAGTTTCGAGAAAGCCAGTGTATGCCTCAAGAAGTTACCTCGGCCAATGCTTCACTGGTATTCTTTTTCTCTGTTCACTTTTGAAATTGGAGAGGGAAATGAACTTGTGTGAAACAGGAAGTTAAAACTATTTTGAAAATTGATCAATCACTTTTTGATAAGGAAGTTATAAATGAAAAAAATTATTGAAAACATGACATGCACTCAATATTACATGGGAATTTAGAAAGATTCATTTTTTGTTGATGGTTGGTTAGTCCAACAATTAATTGGCTTTAAGTTTCATATCCCTTTTGGTGATTGAAAAGTTCTACTGGAAGTCTTGCATTTTAAACCTAGGTTTGTTAGGGTTTCTATAGCAGATCATGATTAAGAAATAATAGTTAACAGTTAAACTACAAATGTGTTACATAATTCTGATTTCTTCATGTCATTGAACTAAATTAAGTTATTGATGAGAAGTGGTATCGCCAAAATTACTCTTGTAAGATTTGAATTGTTGTTATATTTATGTTATAGTTTTTATCTAGACAAAACTTAGATGCGATTTCTTTTATGTTTTTTGTGTTGTTTTTCAATTAGAATTAGAGTTTCATGTTGGGAACGTATGCTAACTTTGAATATAAACATTTATTATTCAGATTATCAAGATGAAACTCCAATTTTAATTGGAGAACAACACTAAAAACACCTTAAAAAATTGCATCTAGGTTTTGTCCTTTTTAATTTTTATTCCTTGCGATGGCTTAGAGGCAATTCATCAAATTCTTTATTTGAACTTTTTACAGGTTTGGAAGAGGTATGAATGCAAGACATCTGAATATGGTATTTGCACCACTGTTGGAAGGGTGACCCCAGAGATTTACTTGGAGTTAGTACAAGTAGTTAACGAAAGTTATGCATTGGAACATTATACTCCACTTTTACTTAGCTTTCAGAATTGCAATTTTGTGAGGCATGCATTCAAAGAAATTACTTCACGTCACTGTCTTCCATTGAACCATTATCTTAAGGTTATCAATGTAGGATTGGGCCTAATTTCAATTGGTGTCTTGCTTTGTCTCGTTCTCTGGATACTCTATGCAAACCGCCCCCAAAGGGAGGAAGCGTTTGCTAGGCTCTACATAGCTAAAAAACTAAAGAACAAATTTAGCAAGAACCCCAACAGAAATTCGTCTTTGTCAATAGCGATGAGTGAAGTATAGTTGTACAGTGGAAAATTAATTGGATAGAAAGAAGAAAAAAAAATCAATAGTAGTATTTCACTGGACGCCATAACAGAGAAAAAAACCAAGGTGAAGCCAAGCTACATCTTGATCGAGTTAGAAGACAATATAGACTAGTGAATAGTTGTGCAAAATCATTCACAAGAGGAAGAAATCAATTTGTGTTATAAGTCCACATTTATAGTAAGTTTATTAACTTTTATAAAAAACATTTAACCTGCTTTGAATTTTGATTGGTTGTTAAAGTAAAAAATAAAATAAAATATTGTGTTGACAATGTATAAGCATCACTGACTTTCTACTATTGTTTTACTTTTGTTAAAATTGTAACGTTGTACATCATTAAACATCAATACAATGCATGCGGAGGACAATAAAAGAATCTGTGGGGGTAACATAGAAATTAAACGTCCTTGCAAGAGCAAGAATACCTTGGTTTGCTTGCCTACGAGCAAAACTCAACATCATGTGACAAATCAAAGTGTTATATTTATTTTTTGAAGCACGAAATATTATAAGTTCTCCAAAAGATTGGTTATTAAAATAGTAATTTGAAAATTCTTTTTGTCATTAATTTAGTCTTCCATTTAGTTATTTGCGAGATTAATTTGGTGACAGGTTAATTTTTTTAACAAATTAGTGTATTGATAATTACAAAAAATTATAAAATAATTAAAATCTTTAGAGGACTAAGATTTTTTTTATTAAAAAAAAAAGCATAAGCCAAAACATATAACATTGAAGGAGTAAGAGTTTCTTCTATAATATATATATATAATAGATTAAATGCAATTATTCAGTTCCTTTATTCAAAATAAAAATGGAAACAAAAGATCTATTAGAAGAATCACACAAGGAATATGAAATGTCCTTAATAGTGCTTTGTATTATTGTAGTGTCCCCTTACCCTGGTCAATGGTCACTGTTTTCTCTTACCCTGGTCAATGGTCACTGTTTTCTGACTCGCCCAAAACCAATGATGTGGCTTCAATGTGTTCCCAATGTCAATCACAAATCGATATTTAACGTCAGCTTCTGGAGACGCTCCATTTCTGTGTTCACATAATCCATAGAAATTACCTCAATTTCAGGTCTAACATTGTGTTCAGCAGCGAAATTAATCATTTCTTGTGTCTCCTTGATTCCTCCAATGTAACTACCAGATATACTTTTTCTCCCTGCCAATAATACATAATGATAACACTCTTAAGCTTTATAATTTGGTTTTAACTTTTAATCTTCAAAGGATGCAACACTGCATTCTATACTAAAAACATCCTCCTTTTACAACAAACATAGTAGCATACAAAAATGATGGTGAAAATCCCACAAATAAATTTCTCTGCATCAGTGTTTTATTAGAACTATTTTTTATGAAAAGAAGAAACTATGTATGCTCATTGCCAACATGATTGTGATTAAATAGCCAAACCACTGTAGTATATATAGAGAGGAGGGATCAAGTTACTCAAGTGTAATTTTAATAGAGTTACTCCTAATTCTCATCATTTATTTTCTTAAAATTTAATAGTTAAGATTAACTACTCATTACAAACATTAAATTTAGAGAGAGAAAATGTTTTAGGTGTCAAAAAAGTTATCTTTTTCCTTGCAGGGAATTGAGATAAAATATGCATGTGCTTGGTTGTTCTATCCTTATGAACTCTGCCTTCAAGTGAATGATAAAAATATTTTTGTATTCTTACCCATAATTAAGTTGGGAGAAGCAATTCCAGAGGCTTCTCTGATGCCCCAACCGTTACTAGTTTCCCATGAGACTTCAATAGATCAATCAAGGGCATAGAGATTAGAGGATGGACTGCAGAAACAGTATCAATTATACCATCCAAGGTGCACATTGCAGCCTACATATTTAGTTACAGAAGAACATCATAAGGTTTCATTAAGAAAAAAAAACATTATAAGATGTTCATTTACTATGTCTTGTGTAGATGCATGTTTGGCATATATTTTCGGGTAAAATATCTTTTTTTTAATGGTTTTTGTTAATGCCAACCTCTATTTTTTTCAAATAAAATTTTTCTACTTTTGGTTTCTTAAAATCAACCCAAAGATTAGTGTTAACAAAATTAGTTTACCAAAATTGTCTTAAAAAACTATTAAACAAGGTTTTAAGTTAAAATCACGGTCAACTTCACAATCATAATTTTATTGTATTTCTTGATATTGTGAAAAGTTGTTGACAAAAGTGGCCAAAATTACAGTCACACAGGGTAAAATATAAAGTAAATCCCAAAATAAAATTTGAGAGAATTATTTTTACTTTAAAGAATAAGAACATATGGAACCTTTTAGCCTATATCATAAGAGACACTAATATTATCAAAAAGTAGAAATCATACCCAGGGACAAGTGGATAGATGGAATCACTCCATTCATTTTTCAACTTGTGAAGTTCCGAGTGGCATACTCCACAGTACAACACTTTAAATGTCACTTCTTTCTCTCCTGTTTTCCGGTGATTCAAAATCATCATTTTAGATATCCTTACTTTGTTTAAATTAACTATCGTTTGGCATCGTAATAATAAACAATAACCTCTTATTTACAGTGTATAAATTTGCAATTTTTTTAGTGTAAGATAATAAATTTGCAATGTGTATACTAAATTTAATTTCTAAAAGATAAAATACTATATCAACCAATATTTTCTAATTTTGTTTACTTATTTAAGGTAGTTTATAATTTTGGATCTCCTATAAGACCTTACTCAAAAGATTTGAACCAACAGGGGCATTTTTCTCGTATAAATGAAGTTGAAGTTGTTTTTTAGAAGAAAAAAAATGAAGTTGAAGTTTGTAAGGAAAATGACGAAAATCATATTCTATTCTAGAAGTTGTGTTCTTGATTGTTGTTATTGCGGGTAAGAAGATCTTTTTCTGCCTAGTCAATAGTTGATCCTTATTCAGTCCGAGATTTCAGCCTTTAAAATAAAGAAAGTAATCGGTTCAGTTCCTCACTTTGGCATCTTAAATGCATTGCCCGTCATTCCCATCAGTATGGATGACGGATTCGTCAGGCTTTGATCACATTTTGTTTTGAAGCGTTCTACTCATTGAATGGATGGGTACTAATGATTCAATTTGATTGTCTTCCCTCGTGCACTTCTCACTTTCATTACCTCTTTTTGCCAAGTTTAGATTTTCTAATGTCATTATGTGAATTTTTTATTCAAATAATACAAAAAAAAATATTACATAAATAATAGAAACTGAAAATTATTTACTTAAATGATACAAATTCTTATAATAGGTGAGAAATTGGTTCCCATCAAAGGCAATTTTGCTTTACGTCAATGTGTTAGGGATACTTTTGCTTTATGTTAGTACGTCAGAGACACTTTTGTTTTATGTCAATGCGTCAGAGACACTTTCATCAGGAAATCCAATGCTTCAAACCATAATCCTAGGTCATAAACCTTGAACCATGACCCCTATATATAGAAGTCATATTCACCTTTATTTAACACATCCTCACAACACTTTCTTTCTCTATTACTTTCTTCCAACTTTGCAAACACAATACACAACATATCTTCCTCATTTGTCAATTAGTTAGTGCACTACAATAGTCAAATAATCAAAATAGATGAAGGGGATACGTTTCAATGCCCTCATCCAATGTTCTTTCAAATAAAGTGAGGCCTCACACTTGAAGCCTTGAAATAAAAATCCATCAAAGAATTTGACTTCAACCATTGGACCAAGTTTGTGATATTTCATTTTGATACCCACTACTAGTTGGGCGCAGAAAGCTCAAGTTTACAGTAGTGCAACCTGTTGACGATGAAGACATCAAATGTATGATTTTTGTTGTTCGTCAACATAAGGTTCTTACATGCAATGAATTGTATGCAAACATCCAGCTACATACACTTCTCACCTTAAACATTCAACAAAATATCTCATGAACCTTAATATTATTCAAATCCTCAATCTCATGTTTCACTTACATCCAATGCAACCTAAGAGACATTCTATTTAACTTAACCACAAGAAAATTTATTTGAACCAAACACATATTTTACTCAACTTCTTTTTGCACTATTTCCACCAATTTGTTATACTAATAAACATTTGGTATTACTAAGGATCAACCTCACCCATACTAAAGTACCCTTGTAGCACAACCTACCTTATCAAACCAATCAAATGAGCTTGAGTTTAGAGTAGAGCCTGACTTATCTAATGAATAACTCAGTCCCTTTAGTGAGGATGAAGACGAAGTTCTACGCAATCAACCCTAGAAAGATCACGAGGAAGAAGCTGAAAATGTTTCTCCAATAACAATTGTATCAACATACTACATGCCACCACACATGCATAATGTTGACCTTGAATCTAATTTTGAAGATTCTGAATACAATCATACGTTGGATCATGAAGAAGTCCAACACCCGGTGGAGAGTCTCTTTGAAGGAATGCATTTTCAAACAAAAAGAAGAAATACAACATACTTTGCAACAGTATCATGTAAGCAAAGTAGCTAACCTCAAGACACAAATATCGAACTCAACAAAGCTAATTGTCATTTGTGATGACAATGGTTGTGCTTGGAGGTGTAGGCCAACATACATCCTTGCAAGTAAGAAGTGGAAAATAAGAAACCTCTAAACCCCAAATATGTTCAAATTTAGCAATCTCACAAGATCAAGCAAAGTTGTCTTATCTACTTATGAGTAAAAACATCCACATGTTGATTGAAAATGATCCATCAACTTCAATGTCAGCCTTGATAGCACACGTTAAAAGCACTAAAGGATACATTGCCACGTATCAAAAAGCATGGTTTGCAAAGCAAAAAGCCATGGAAATCATCTACAACATTTGGAAAGTTCATTCCATGATTTACCAAGATTGTTGCAAGCTATGCAACAATTTCTTCCTGGCAAGGTCGTGGAGAAGGAAACCCTGCCAATGCCACCACAAAAAGGTCAAACAGTAGAGGATTTCGTAAAATTTCATCATCTTTTTTGGAGTTTAAGACCGTGTATCGCTGGATTTCAATATTGCAAGTCTGTGGTTCAGGTCGATGGAACGTAGTTGTAAGGTAATTTGGTAAATACAAGGGGACCCTCCTTGTGACAGTTGCACAAGATGACAATAATAAAATCCTTCCAATAGTCTTTGCCGTTGTCGAGGGTGAAATAACAGAATCATGACTCATCTGCCCCAAAATTTTAAAAAGGCATGTCACCCTACAAGATGGTCTATGTTTGATTTCAGACAAACACGGGTCAATAAAAAGTACCAACTCGAGACTTGATAGTGGGTAGGCGACACAAAATTTTGTGCATGTGTTATGCATTCGACACATTGCACAAAATTACATGAGGAAGTTCAAGAACAATGACGTAAAAAATTAATTATCCATATGGGTTAGTGACAAACTTATTTCTCTTATTAAATATTACTTAATTTTGTGTTATTCATAATATTAAAATTGTATGTTTATAACTACTCAGCATATGCAAGGATAGAACCTACGTTCAATCACTACTACAACAATCTGAGGAAGGAAGCAGAAGGTGGTCAAACAATCAATTGGCTTAGGGAGATTCCGCGAGAAAAGTGGACTTTTGCATGGGATGGGGCCATCGATAGGGACACATGACCACTAATCTTGCTGAGTCAATTAATTCGATGCTCAAGAAAATACAAAATTTGTCAATAAGTGCGCTAGTAAAATCAACCTATTCAAGATGTAATGCATTGTTTAACCAAAAAGGAAGAGAAGTCACAACAATGATTACAGAGTAAGTTTATACACAAGTACTAAACAAGGCTATGAAAGACGAATAGAGAAAGGCAAACTCATATTGTTCTTGAGTTCAATCAATGCGACACATGGTCCTTAGTCCAAGAGACAATTATCCCGAGAGAGGTTCGACCCGCTAGAATTTCACAATCAAGCTAGATGAAAGGTGGTGCAACTGTGACAAATTCCAAAAAATGCATTTGTCTTGTTCCTATGTTGCTGCTTGTAAGCATGTTCACCATGAGATAGGAACTACATACATCCTATATATACATTGGAAAATGTGTCCAACATATACAAAAGATTGTTTGGGGAATTGCACAACCAAGCGCATTGTCCACTGTGTCACGAGCCAAAAATCTGCTTTAACCCAGAGAAGAAAAAAAATTTTAAAGGATTCTTAGAAAATGTCTCCAAGTGTTGCACAATCAAGCGCATTACACTATTTTAGTTTAATTCAACTTGTTGGTTAAATATGTTTTTTTTTTATAATTTCAATTATGTATTTTAATAATCCAAGAATATGAAAATGCAAAGGATTTCAACTCTAAATGATTCCTTATTTATTAATTATGAATTATTTTTGGTTTATTTAGTCTTTTGACTCTATATTTATCTTCTTCCTTTTTTAGTTTCGGTATTTAAATATTCTATAATTTTTATGGATTTTTAGTCTCTATTGTATTTTTGGTAAAACTACTTCAAAATGAAAATATAAGGAATAAAAACATAATAAAACAAAAAATATGCAAAATAAAGGATTTCAACTCTTAAAAGAATGATAAAATAAAAAATATGCAAAAAATTAACAACAACATATGCAAAATAATATTATTTTCAGTTTAAAAAAAACATATTTAACCAACAAGTTGA
>PYAF01000602.1:3324296-3336854 GCA_007407185.1 Glycine tomentella
CTATGCAGCTTTGGAACATTAGCACAAAGAAAAAGATTTTTGAGTTCAAGGGATGGAATTCACCTATCTCCTGTTGTGTTTCATCCCCTGCCTTAGATGTTGTTGCAATTGGCTGTACAGATGGAAAGATTCATGTTCACAACATTCGTTATGATGAAGAGTTAGTTACATTTACACATTCCACACGTGGTTCAGTGACCGCCTTATCTTTTAGCACTGGTAGGAGCAGGAAGCTTTATATTAAAATTCATTAATGCATTGCACTTGCTGGCTGCTGCAGTGTTTTTATACTACTTTGCAGATAATTTGTTTGGTTTTTGTCTGTCTTAAGCAACATATAGCTTCATCTTGTCTTCTCTTTTCCTTTATTTTTTTTTTTGTCTTTTTGGAATGGAAAAAATAACTTTTAGGATTTCTATTGACTCATAATGAAGTCATTAAGTATATTATGCTACTACTTGGCACTTGTTAACATCCCACAAAATTGAATCAGGAGCCTATTTAATTGTCAATACACATGTTTTGAAGCCTCCAAGTCAAATTAACTATGTTTCTGTGGTGATATTTGAGGAGCCAACAATTTATCATTCATAGTCTAAGAATTCTTTTGACCCCCCTTAAATTGAATGTATCTACTTAAGGTTCTAAATAGGGGTTGCCATATTAATCAACTTAATTATTTGCCGTATGGAATATATTTCTTTAATGAGTGTCCTTGTGTTACTCTTCCCTGCTAGGGAAACTAATCTATTGTCTTCTTCCAATAAGAATATATTAATTAAATTGAAGAACTACCTCTCTTCAAGTTTTTCTGTATTTTTAGTGGTTCATGCATATTTTTATTGGTTTGTCTATTTTACCTGTTTTAGATGGACAGCCCCTTCTAGCTTCGGGAGGTTCATCTGGTGTTATAAGCATATGGAATCTGGAAAAGAAAAGGCTCCAATCAGTTGTAAGAGAGGCTCATGATAGTGTGATCACATCACTACATTTTTTTGCAAATGAACCAGTGCTAATGAGTTCATCAGCAGACAACTCTATTAAAGTAAGTATTATTTTGAAGGTGCACACATGCATACATGTGATTAAATTTTTTTACGAACCTTATATGTTAGGAGAATATTCTATTCTGAGTGTAACTTTTGATGTCTGTTTGTTCAAATTTTATAGAAAAAAAATGGAAGTTGTTTGTGTATTTAAGATATTTGAAACATAACTGGTAAGCTTGGATATCTGCAATACAATACCAATTACTAGTAATTTAACATACTTTCTTTAATTTTTTTTCATAGAAAACTATGAATTTCTTTAATCAGAGTATCTTTACTGAGTGACTATGTTTATTGGCTTCCAGTATGATGGCTTTATACTGGTGTATATGTGCTTTACTGGTTATTATCATAATTGAAGCTTTTGCTATATCGTTGTCCATTTCGGTTCATTTTCCATTTAATAGAGCAAACTGTTTCTGTTCAACTTTTTTTGTTCTATAAGTAAGGTAATTTATTCTAGTGAAGGCTGAAGATAGTTTTTCAATTTTCATCTGGGTGTCTGCTTTTAATTTTTGAATTTTTTTTTACTTACCCATTCTTTCTGATGTTGTAACAAAATGTCTGCCTTTGTTTCCACAGATGTGGATTTTTGATACAAGTGATGGTGATCCCCGTCTTTTGCGCTTCCGAAGTGGGCATAGTGCTCCTCCCCTTTGCATAAAGTAATAATTTTTTTCCAGGTGTTAATTTATATAGGAAATTTTTTATGATCAATTGTTATGTACATACATGTTAATGTCTGTATAAATACTATACTGTGGTGCATTTGGTTGGAAAGTAATGATCAGACTTTTAATTTTGAAGGAACATCTCTATTAATTATTAATCATGCTTTCAAATAATATTGTTTTCTTGGCCTCTCTATGATGTTCAGCATATGGATTCTTCTGTGGAAAGCTATTTTGCCAAGGGAATATAGAGCTATTTTGTATTAATTGTTTTGTTTGAGATTTTTCTTTATTCCTTTTTTGTGGCTGGCTTTCTTTTTATTTTTGGAAAGGAGGATTCATTATCCTAAAAGATGTTAATCGTATGGGTGTAATTAAGCTATTTAGCATTTGTTTTGGGTATTGTGACCTTACTACATAATGGTTGTGATTTTGTACTTTTTATTTGGCATGTGCCATTACTTACTCACACCTGCAAATTATATGGCAGGTTTTATGCCAATGGAAGGCATATTCTTTCTGCAGGACAGGATCGCGCCTTTCGCCTTTTCTCTGTAGTTCAGGTTGGTTGTCCCTATTTATTTGGGGAAAAAATTGTTTCATTACTGATATACTGTTGTGAAAAATAATATAGACAACATTGCCAATGTGGGCAGACAATTTTCTTTGACTATTAAGATCATCCTGAAAATTTACTCCATGAGAGCACTTGTCTAGAGTCCATTGTTGCCTCTCTACAGTCAAGGATGCAACCAAAGCTAGTTCCTTGCTAATTCAAATTAAAATAATAGTCTTCTCTCTAGTTTCTCCTTGTATGGTTAATGTGCATTCAGATATTATTAAGTATATACTTATATTTTAAATTCTCCAGTCTTTGCTCTTTCTAAGCTGGTTAGTGTGCATATTTATTTTTCCCCTCCATTATATTGGTTATACTTCATGGCTTAATCTTTTGTTCATGTTTGCTGTGTACTATCTACTCAATTACTTTCCCCATATTTACAACATTGATGTATGTATTGAAATTTTAATAGGATCAACAAAGCAGGGAGCTTTCTCAACGGCATGTTTCCAAACGTGCTAAGAAATTGAAATTGAAGGTATGACTGTTCTCATTCTGACATATTGTTGCTTAACTGTGGATAAAGACTTTTGGAACTTTTTGCCAAGGACTTTGCTGGGGTTTATGTTAGGTAGAGGGAGTTCTGGTTGCCTAGGTTCTTTTATGTTTTGCTTTCCTTTGTTTTCTGTTGAGTCTCTAGTAAAAATATGTTTAAGCTAGAAGTAACCTGCAAACTCTATCTCTTAACTTTTCAGCAAACTTGTCAGAGAAGAGTAAAAGGTGGATCTTTTTAAATGTTTCAGACTTAAGATTCAAGTGCACATGATATGTTGACATCTTGTATTTGTTGAGTGCAGTACATCATGGTTCTTGTATGCTATGTTCAAACTTGAATTTCAGCAAAAGGGAGATTGTAACTATTTTAATTCTATAACACCTGATCATTGATAAGTTTTATCCGAATCAGTCTTGTAAATGTATCCAGGCGATAATGCCTCAATTGGGCTTCAGTTTAATGGCAACATGGGTAGGGAGGGGATTAAGAAGTATATGGTACTCTCTGATTTTTTTTTGTGAATAATTTTCATTTTATTGAAAATATCTGGAAGTTGGTAACCCAACGTTATTCAATTTAATGATTATGGTGCATTTAGTTATATTTGTGTTGTAATTACTGAATAATTGCTGCTTGTGTGAACGCTATGTGTTTTACACACTTAAATTCAAATTATCTACTTATCCTCTTTTGTTGTGTGTATGGGTGTTGCACAGGAGGAAGAAATAAAATTGAAGCCTGTGATTGCATTTGATTGTGGTAAGTTCTTTCTTTGGCATTTTCTCATTTGGGTGTAATTGTGCTGAAGACCAAACTTATAAATGGAACTTTATCTATTGACTTGATGTTTATATGAATTGATTCTTTTGATTTATTAAAAGTGCAGCTGAACTGATAGATGATTGATTATTATATAACCATAGGCTTACGTGAGTGGTGAATGATAATATTTGTGTTATCTTCTGGCTAGTTTAATTAAGATATAGTAATTGTCACAAAATTTTGGAATTAAAACTACTTGTTGTTTTCTTTTTTCCTTTTACTAAAAGAATAAAATCATTGAGTCGGAGAGCAGAAAGTTTCTCTGAATTTGGAGGATAAGGGTTCCTCCTTAAGAAAACAGGTTTAAAATAGAAATAACAAAGAAAAAGAGAAAACATCAATGGAAAAATACTGCATAGTGCCTAATCTCTCTGCAGTTAGGGAAACCCCCTTAGAAGACAGCTTGCTTTATACACCAAATAGAAGCCAATCACCAAATATTGTCTCTAATCTGCTGTTGAGTGAAATAAACCAAAATAGAAACTCATGATTAAATAAACACGCAAACGCATGTAGTTTATCTGTTTTTGCACTTCCAGATTTCTTTGCTCAATGAATTTATTATATAATCTGCTGTCAGAAGTATCACAATCTTCTTTTGTGAAAACTTCAGCTGAAATTAGAGAACGTGATTGGTGCAATGTGGTCACTTGTCATATGGATACTGCCCAGGCATATGTTTGGAGACTTCAAAATTTTGTTCTTGGTGAGCATATATTGAATCCATGCCCTGAAAATCCAACACCTGTAAAGGTTAGGAATTCCACTTCATTCAGTATTTTCTGTTTCCTGACAATCATTTCTTTCACAGAAGATATGTGCAAATTGTTATGCTTATTTTAGTACCTGTTTTGTTGCTTCAAATTCCTTTTATACTGAAAAACCCATTGGATGTGTGCCATAATAAAAATACAAAACATGTGGCATTTCTCTTAGGGTTTCAATATTTAAAAGCATGTTGACAAACAGGGATGGGTTCTAGCTGACTACTGCTTTCATATGGTAACAGGCTTGTGCTATCAGTGCCTGTGGAAATTTTGTCTTTCTAGGGACAGCAGGTGGATGGATTGAAAGGTTTAATCTTCAATCTGGAATTCGCAGGGGTGCTTATATTGACATTTCAGAATCAAGAAGTTGTGCTCATGATGGTGAAGTAGTTGGAGTTGCTTGTGACTCGACAAATACTCTCATGATAAGTGCAGGATATGAAGGAGATATAAAGGTTCATATTTGCTGTTAGAAGATACTGTAGTTTCCACTTGTTAAGCTAATAAAGAGAAATGATAATCACTTTCGTTAGCATAGCTACATTATACTGGAAATACTCCTATATAATATATTTAATTGCAGGTTTGGAATTTCAAAGAACGTGATCTTAAAACCAGTTGGAATGTTGGTTGTTCTGTTGTTAAGATTGTTTACCATCGTTATAATGGTAAATTGAATTTTTATTATTTTTCATATTCCATTATCCATGTGTTTGTGTATTCCTAAATCCTAATTCTTTAATTTTGTTAAAAAAAATCATGTATGATGAAAGAAATTCCTACTGTATAATTCAAACTCCTGGGTAGTGAAGTGATTGTAGAGTTTTATTGATTTTCAGGTCTCCTGGCTACAGTAGCAGATGATTTAACAATTCAATTATTTGATGTCGTGGCTCTTAGACTTGTTCGTAAATTCGAAGGTCACACAGATCGTATAACAGATTTGTGCTTCAGTGAGGATGGAAAGTGGCTTCTGTCATCTAGTATGGATGGAAGTCTTAGAATTTGGGATGTAATCTTAGCAAGACAGATAGATGCAATACATGTTGATGTACCTATCACGGCATTATCCCTGTCCCCAAACATGGATATATTAGCAACTAGCCATGTTGATCAAAATGGAATATACCTGTGGTGAGTTTCCAAATTTATCTTGGTTCTTGGAACATAATTTTGTGGATAACGTTTTCTAATTTTCCAAATGTTTATTGCATCTGATAGATAATAGATTATCCTTTTTTGGGTTTGGGTGTGTAAATTAATTGTAAGACAAGGCAACATTCTCCATATAAAACATTTTCACTATCATATTTCTTTGGAACAAACAAAAGACTGGTTTTATTAAATTTCTGAAAGGTACAAAAAAATACTGAATGGGAAAATTGTTACATGTGATTTAATGACATTAAATGGAGGAATGGTTCTATTACTTGCAGAATAAAGTTGACTATGTTGATAAGAAACCATTTTTAATAGTGAGAAATCTTATCAGGGTAAACCAGGCAATGTTCTCTAGTACTTCAAATGTCGATTCATACGCAAGTGGAAAAGAGGTTGTGAGTGTCAAATTGCCGTCTATCTCTTCTGCAGAACATTCTCGTGATGAACATTATGATGAGCCAATGAATGCATCTCAACCTAAAGATGCTCTGTATTTTCCAACTCAAGATAAGCAAATACCCGAATTAGTTACACTTTCATTGCTGCCTAAGAGCCAGTGGCAGAACTTAATCAACTTGGACATTATAAAGGTCTTCACTTCTCAGCAGTATTCCTTCTCTGATATGAACTTGTGTGAATCCTTAGGGGCCATTGTTTGGTTTCAGAAAATGTTCTGCTTTTAATTTTAATTAAAAAACTGTCACATTGTTTTCACTGTTTCCTACTTTCAAAAGTTTACATAAGAATCATGGAACAATAAAAAGTTGTTTTTACTATTTGCGGCCAAAAAGTAGAAACAAAATGAAAAGAAGATAGCTTTTTTTGTAATTAAAAGTAAAAACAACTTTTTTCCAAACCAAACATCCCCTTTATTTTCTTAATTTTCATTTTTATTCTCTGTCATGCTCATAAATGTTATGTAGTTTATTCTGTTTGTTGAATTACAAACTCTAAATTCCAGGTTCGCAATAAGCCTACTGAGCCTCCAAAAAAAACTGAAAAAGCTCCATTCTTCTTGCCTTCAGTTCCATCCCTCTCTGGGGAAATATTGTTCGAGTCTGGTAAGTTATCATTAAAGGAGAACGATGGAACAGATGATGGAAAACAAATGAAGACAAGATTAGATATGCCACAATCACGTTTTCTGTATCTTCTCCAATGTTCAAAAGAGACAGACAATTGTAAGAGTCCAACTATTTTATTTTTATGCGCATCTTGTATGTTGATTGTGGCCAATTAATTATAATTTATTTTTTCTCTGAACATCTCTAGTATTTAACATTCCATATTGCAGATGCAGCATTTACTGATTATATTAAAGGATTATCTCCGTCAACTCTGGATATGGAGCTTCGAATGTTTCAGATCATTGATGATGATGATGATCAGCAAGAAGCAGAGAAGAGACCTGAGTTGGTATCCATTGAATGGCTTCTGGATTATTTTATTTATGAGCTTTCCTGCAGAAATAATTTTGAGTTTCTACAAGCTATCATCAGGCTATTTTTGAAGGTTAGGGACTTCTTTGTTGGCCAATTTGACTGTTTATTGAGTTCAAATGAATGTGATTTTCTTTTTTGCTGATTGCATGCTTAAAATATTTCTTCTTGCCAGATCCATGGTGAGACAATTCGTCAGCAGTCATGC
Organism: Glycine tomentella; assembly: GCA_007407185.1. Classification (NCBI taxonomy): domain Eukaryota; kingdom Viridiplantae; phylum Streptophyta; class Magnoliopsida; order Fabales; family Fabaceae; genus Glycine; species Glycine tomentella. The sequence continues at coordinate 3,331,532 of PYAF01000602.1, forward strand.
TTACAAGAAAAGGCAAGGAAGCTTCTAGATATTCAATGCATGGTATGGCAGAAGGTAGATAAATTATTTCAAAGTTCGAGGTGTGTGATTGCCTTTCTTAGCAATTCCCAAATTTAGGTGACAAACCTTCAACTTGCAACCCTCGAGTGATAGCAAAGGCAACTTGTGAGGTAATGTATTTGTTTTGGACTTCTATTCATTGGAATGATAGAAAAGTAGGACAGCAAATTTGTTAAAAGTGGGTGGATAAGGTTTGTATTAGGTTAAAATATGTTTTTCATCCTTGTAAAATTACCAAAGTTTGGATTTGGTCAATGCAAAAATTTTCGTTTGTTTTTTCGTTGTAAAATTATAATGTGTTACATTTTGATTTTAATCAAGGTTTGGATTATTCTAAACCCATGTGGCATTTAATTTTTAAAATGCAATTTCTGGAGGGTTAAAAATCGAACATCTTCGTCGACCACAATGCATATTATAATTTGCTTTGGTTTGGATCAAAGTTTGGATGATTCTAAACCTACGTGGCATTTATTTTTTTTAATTTAAATTTTTAAATGCAATTTTTGGAGGGTTAAAAATCGAATTTCATCGTTGACCACAATGCAGAGAAACAACACTCTGTCCAACATCAAGTTATGCTTCTAGACTTCAAAATCCTCAAACCTTGTGCTTCTCATTCGAGCAAGATCTAATCGCGAAAATCCTATCCCTTACCTTTATGAATAGATCGCCTCGGAGGAGTCAAATCCTGAAACAGAAAGAGAATCACCTCGGTTGATTTGGATTTGGATGGAGATGATAGTATGTGGTGGATCTGGTTGTTGGTGGTGGTGTCAGAGGTGGGTGATGGCAGCACGAAGGTAATGGGGTTGGGTGCTAGTACAACCCCATTTTGGGTGGGACAACGATGACATCCTCATAGGCAAAGTGACAGATGTTGTTGGAGTTGCGGTATGCCTTGGTGTTGAGCTGGTGTTGGAAGTTGGGAAGGAAGTAGAGGATGAGGGAGGAGATGCTATAAAATGAACCACTAGATTAATTACATCTATGTTTATAGAAATTAACCTCTTTTGAACATTAATTAAAAATGATTCAAATGGTTAAACTATTAGAATAAATTTATAATTTAAATAAAATAATTATAATAGTATATATCATAATAATAATATTTTTTATTAAAAATATTGTTACTAAATTGTTCAATCCATAGAACCTAATAAAATTTTATTAAGACAGGCGGTCAAACCTTTTCAACTAAATAAACTTTTTAAAAAGGTTGAACTTAAAAATTTTACTAAATAAGAAGTATTAAGCTACATCTTAAATGGGCTAGACCATATAGGATTCCGAAGGATGGTCCAATCCACTTCATCCTTGTTTACATTGTTAAAAATGAGATAATAATAAAACTTATCTATTCAATTATCAAAGTTTGTTTTTATATATATTTAATTCCAAGATATAGAACTTTTACAACCATATTTCAAAATATTTTTCCTTCCGTTAGTCTATTAGACTAATAATGTTTATTATTGCATTTTCTTCTCACATCACAATCTCACATCAAAGCAAAAATTATTCAGTCTACCTCTCTCATATTCACATAAAATGCAAATGCAAAAAATTGTTATCATTCTTCTCATCTTATAAAAAATAAAAATTCAAATTGTGTCTTTTTGGCTAAATTTTGTACTAGTATTAAAAAAGGAATACATGCACATGTATCTTACCCGTATTATACGTATTCATGTACGCTAAGTATCTAAACCACGATTTAGCCCAATGTGTTTGGACCCGTGAATAATATCCTTGTTGATAGGTGCACGCTGCATTTTCATCGTTGTTTGTCCGAATTCTATTATATTATATATACATATAAGATAAATAATAAAGCCTTCATTTTTTGGAATTCCATTTTCTTCCGTGTCTTGTTTCTTCTCTGCATCCTTTGGGATCTCTTGCATAGACGGATAGACCAACCCCAGAAGAAGAAGGAAAAAAATATTTAAAAAAAAAAAAAATCAACCCTTTTTTGTAAATCCCCACCTTTTGTTCTGCTAAAGAATTTATTTTTCCTTTTTAGTTTCTGCAATTTATCTTTCTGGATTCTAATTGGGTTTGATCTTTCTCTTTCAATTTGATGATTATGTTGAAAATTCATGAATTTTTATGGTGGTTGAATTTTTTTCAGGGTTTGGATTTGGGGGTTAGGTTCAGGGCTTCTTTTGAATTGGTATAGTGATTGTATGTTGATCTGGGGTTTGTGCCTGTCATGTATGTCTTTCCTTGGGATTTACTTGGGTTTTGGAAATTGGAACGTAGTTTATCCCGAATTTTTTTATGGGCTTCCTTTCTATTTCTTCATTCCAATGCTTCTAACTTTTTTTGTTTGATTTGGGGATTGGATGGTGTGCAATTGGAATATTTTACAATTGCCATGTCTGTTATTGAAACAGAGGTTTCTGCTTGGAAATCATTACTAATTTGCTTGTTTATCTGTTTAAATTTGTGCAGTAGATGTCTTGTTTGGGCAAATAAGTCCTTGTTGTTCATGAATCTTGAGAACTTGCAAAACTTTGTGGCTTTGATACTGCTGTATGGGATTTTGTTATTTTTGTCATGTCTATTTATTATTCTGTTGGTTTCTGCTTGATATTTGATATTTGGGCAAAGATTCAAATTTGATACTCTATGCTATGATCCATGTCCATTTGATTGGTTATATGACTTTAACAGTGCCTTCCATTCTTTTGGACTTTTGAAGGGTATGTGGGATAGACTCCCTGAATGTGTAAAATTTGATTTGATGATCCTAAGTAGTTGTAATGTGGACATCTTGGTTGTATTGGATAGTAGGATGAATCTTGATGTCATAAGATACCTTCACTTGCATATTTACAAACCCACCCTGATAATGTCTTTGTGATTTCCTGAATTTTTCTGTCTCTAAGTAATAACACCAACATGTTGTACTGGAAAATAAGTCTAGCCTCTCACAACAATAATGCATTTAAGCCCTTTTGTTTCTTATTTACTATCTTGCATTCTTTCTTAATGTTCATTTAAGTCCCTAGGTTGAATTAAACTATTGCAGACAGCCATTTCTTTGCATGATCTTAGATGCAAAACAATTTAAATTGGATTCTTTGATTAGCCTAGATAACAGAATCCATGTTGTGACTTGTGATCTAGCATATTAAGTGATTCACCAATGAACATGTTAGAATAGAAAACTCCCCCAATATCATCTTCTTCAAAGTATAGTGTTGTATTGATGAATCAGTTTGATTGAAGTGACCTTCTCTGTTTATAGGGTTGTATTTCTAACTGCTGATTCCTAGATTTTAAATTTAATTGATTCTGAAATTTATATGATTGAGATCTTGTGTCGCTGAACGTAGTCTTTTTCTTCCTTTTTTGGTGGTGTACCCGCAGATTTTGGGGCTTGTTGGTGATTCTGTTGTACAGAAGTGTTCGTTAGTTATACATTTGTTCAAGATTGTAGTATAGATTGATTCATTATTTTAACGTACGTTGGAGCATTGCATGAGTGATTGCCCTCTGATTCATTTGTGAAGTCAACTAAAGTTCCTATAATTACAAACTGAGACTCAGAAGCCTCCAGTAGGGAATATAGCTAGAGCTTATTGCCTTGGTAAGTTTATAAGCAAACAATGCAGCATATTGTTACCCTGTTGTCCTTTATTTACGTTCTGAAAAATGCCTTTTGCATTGCCCACATTAAATATTTGTTAGAACTATTTAATTTCTTGTCTTGTATGGATCTCCTTTTTCATTTTTTCCATTGGTAAAATTTTGCTAGTCATATTTATCAGTCAAGACTGTTTTTTATGGATACCTAGTTTTCTTCTATGAGAAAAGCTGGATATTACAATGAAGAGACCTAATTTTCTTCTACAAGAAATCTGGATTTTGAACTGGGCCAGAAAGTCTTTGTTTTAATTGTATTTTACCATATGATAAACTTTCTTTTGGGATTGGATTCAAGAAGTAGTGGATTAATAGTCACTGAAGCAAAGTGCCATTACATTGAAGGTTATAATGTTTTGGTATCTCATGTTCAGATTTTGGTAAATATACAAAGTGTAGTTTCAGCAGATATGATTGATTGTCATAGTCCATTCCTAATCGAATTAGTTTTAGTTCAATGTTATGCAATGACACCATTCTAGTATAGGTCTTTTAGTTTAAAGAATTTGTTGACGTAGGTGCCATTAGATTGAGTGATGATTTGATATCCTAGTCAAATGGTCAGTTTTGAATCCAAGATGATGTTATATTCATGTCTACCCGGAAGTATCAGGAAGTAATAGCACCTTGTTTAAATCTATAATTCAAATGATGCAATTGGGGCAACCTAATAATTTGGTTAATGGTACATTTTGTGTTGTCGACAGTCTGCTCTGCTTATCAGTTTTTTGTTTTTTTTTTACTGTTTTATATTTATTTTATAATGATTTCTATATAGTCGAGCAAATAAAGATTTTTGTGCCATGAAAGTATTAACATCTGGGGACGGAAAAAGTCTGATATACTTCATTTTGAATTATAAATTAATGGATGCACTACAGAGTCAACATATTCAAACCCTAGATGAAGATTATACATTGGTGATTTAAATCTCAGAATCATACATAGAAATCAAATCATTACTTTCTTTTTATCATGTTGCGTAGGAAGGATAGTATATAGACTTAACTGGTGTGTAAATAAAAAGGAAAATGTTATACAAGATTTAGTCAAAGTCAATTTTTCCCTTTTGTATTTTGTCCTTTTTTAATGTCTGAGAGGGGGAAAGAAAGGGCAAATATAATTAAATTTAGAGAAATGCATAAAAATTGGTTGAAAAGAAGTAACTAGAAGTCCGAACAATATTATCCATCAATCTTATCACCTTCCTTATTGCTGTTGTTTATGCTTTCTTGTGCTCATACATTCACAATAGGACAAAGCTCAAGTGGTTCATATGGACTTTATTATACCTAGTTTTAGTTAAATAGAATATTTCTTCTACTGCTGACCATGTCTTTTATTTTTAACTTTATGTAAAAAATTGTATGTTATCTTGTTATGAAAAAATGAAAAAAAAAAAAATAGTCCGGTTACTTGCATCCTTTTCTAATTAGTTCAATATGTTTAGTAGCTAACACCGTGTGAAGAAGATGGCTGGTGTTAAGAGAAGATTATGTAGTGATTCAGATATCCATGCTCTTCACAAAGAATTGGATGAAGTTTCATGTCCTATCTGCATGGACCATCCACATAATGCTGTTCTCCTCCTTTGCAGCTCTCATGAGAA
>PYAF01000602.1:3336954-3362691 GCA_007407185.1 Glycine tomentella
GAACCAAAATTTACCCAGTTCTTTAGTAAACACAAACAATTCTGGTAATAGTTTTGATATTAACATTACTGTGCAATCTGACATGCATGATGTTAATGAACTCCATCAAAATGAAATTAATACTCTATTGTCTGTTGGACTTGCACAAGGATCTAGACAGGGTGATGCCCAAGATCCAAGTAGGCATTTAGACCAACATAATGAAGGAATTTTAGAAACTGCTGATTCTGAGACCTTGCGGGACAGGGCTATGCTTGAGGATTTAGATGCAGATAATTCATCTGAGTCAAAATTGAACTTGAAATGCCCTTTATGTAGAGGTGCAGTATTGAGCTGGGAGGTGGTTGAAGAGGCTAGAAGTTATCTGAACATGAAGAAGAGAAGTTGCTCAAGGGACTCATGCTCATTCGTTGGTGATTATCTGGAATTGCGTAGGCATGCAAGGAGAGTTCATCCCACTTCTCGTCCCTCTAATGTTGATCCTACAAGAGAAAGAGCCTGGCGACATTTTGAGCACCAAAGAGAATATGATGATATTGTGAGTGCTATTCAGTCTACCATGCCTGGAGCTGTGCTAGTTGGGGACTATGTTCTGGAGAACGGAGACAGTATTGGTAGGTTACCAGATGAACGTGCTGAAGGCAACATTGGCAACGCCAATGGGCCTTGGTTAACTACCACTATCTTGTTTCAGATGATGGATAGTACCCTTGAAATTGTTAGGGAACCAAGAGCACATTCGAGTGCATGGACAAGGCACCGTCGTTCATCTGAACGCCGGCGCTATCTGTGGGGTGAGAATTTATTGGGTCTTCATGATAACGACATTGAGGATGATCTACGTATATTTAGGGATGCGAGTGAAGATGCATCTCCTGTGCCAAGGAGGCGTCGGCGTTTGACCCGGACAAGGTCCAATGAAGATCAACCTTGATGACTGCCACCATTTTACCTGGTAATATTCATAGTTCAGTTTTTTGGCAGGAAATTACTTGAATTGTTTTGGATTTGTCATCCGTTAACCCACTTGGTTTCTTCACTAGAATTGTCTAAACAGCATGCAGAACTTGTTCAAAGCTTTGGACCCAGTAGAGTATGCTGAAGCAGCAAGTTCAGAATAAATCATGGTCAAATCCTTAAACACAAGTTTCATTGAAACAAGGGAAATTGCTAGAAGGATGTTTTCAAAGACCCCTTTAATGTAAAGATCTGGGTGATTTGGAAGTTTATTGCACAGTTAATATTTGTATTATTATGTATAACTTGTACTGTAAGTACGTTATTGTTGTTCAATCCTTTTCTTATCTCTACTAAATTGTGTGTCTTAAGCTTGAGAATATTGTGTGATTCTTATCAGGCACATTGTATATCTCTGTTTGCTGGGGTATAATGAAAAATCTAGACAAGTGCCCTCACCTGTAACATTGTCAAACGTGTAAAGCTGTGCTTCAAAATATTTATTATTTGTAGGAGGTCATTGAAATAAAAAGGATGAAAGGGACAAAAGAAAGTGGTAATTTAGAAAAGTAACTGAACTGGTCTTGTGATGTAGGGGAGCTATCAAAACAATTTTAATACTTAAATGTTTGAATTTACTAAATCAAGAAGTTGAAATTTAGTTTTTAATTAAACATATTTTGCACACCTTTTATTATCTATATACTCTGAATGTATTTCGGTTTGAGTGCTCAAGCTTATGTTAACAAATTTAGTCCTTTTAAAATAAAAGGTGTATTTTAAAACACATAATAGTTATCATCGAGTGGAAATTAAATTCAGTTGAGATTTTAATAATTTTTTAATTTATTATGATTTTAATTGATAATTTTTTAACTATACATTTAGTATTTTAAATGCACATTATACATGAAAGATCATTAAGAAATGCTGCCTACCTATGAATGACGTGTACGTTTTGTTGTCTATATAGAATCTTCTCATGAAGTCCTTATTACTATTAGGTTGACAAATATTAATTTGAGTAAATTACAACAAATATTGCGGAGACTTTGGGCAATTAACAAGTATCTTTACATTTTTAACTATTACTTTCACCTCTCATGTAAAAGGTATGGGATGTTTCTATAATTTGTTCTGTTAATTTTCAATGTCGGATTCGGGTCCTCTCATCCAAAATAATTAGAGTTTCCAATTAGAGAAAGACACATCATTGGATTAAATGTACGGTTGAGATTCAATTAAAGAATTACCCATAAATTCATCCTTTCACTTGCACATCTCAAACTTACCATAGGATTGAAATGAATGGCTGAGATCAACCCATCAAAACTCACTGTATCATTTAGCTCATTCTTATTTGGTTTCTTCTTCCCTTGTCACAAAAACAGAGGCGGCAAAGTTGACCACCCTTTGAACCTCCACTTTCGATGACTCTAGTATAGCATCTCTGACAATGAAATCCCAATTCTATTATGCGACTTTCAATTTTCCTCTTTTTCTCAATAAATGAAAACGGATCTTGGAGAACATCTGACGAAAAAAATATCCATGCAACTATGAATGAAATACAGAAAATACAATAGAAGAGCATGAACCAAATGATAATCTAACAGTAAGTTAAAAAAATGTGTTGTAAAGATACCTTCCAACGGTTGGAAATTCAAATTTGCAACAGCAAAAGGAAAATGTGATGGCAGAACAGAACATGTGTTGAGTTCCATAGACCAAGGTGGCAAGTAACAGTGGTGATTTTGGTTGATGGCGGTCAATAACCAGGTTTACGTCATTGTTCGATGACATCTTGTCATTTTTTCTGATAACTTACAATGGAGATAAAAGAAAAACGAAAAAATAGTGTTACGAAGAGAAAAGAAAAAATAACATGGAATACTTAACAAAGTCAAAATAACATATATAATCAAAACGGTTGAAAAAAATTAATTGGACCTCCGGTTGATATCTCCATGGGAGAGGATCAGGGTTATGGTCATTGCTCAAATTTGCCAATCACTAATCCTTGCATTAAGTTACTGGAAGGAACACTCTTACTTAAAATATCCGAAAGAACGACGTCTTTTCACAAAAGATCGAGCAAATAGATCAAAGGTGAGTGTTGAGATCAGCTTATTTTGTTAGAAAAAGTTTATAATTACAATTACGAAAAAAAGTAAATATTGTAAATAATCATTGAGTTTGAAAATTATTCACTCTTGCACATAAAGTCGTGTCATTTATCCAAATTAAAAAAATATAATTTCTATGAATGATTTGTAGTAAGTCATAAACCTTTTAAATTATTATAATCATATTTGTATGTTGATATAATATTTTTGGTATATAATGATATAGTTTTTTTTTCTAGATCACACATATAACTAAAGCTAATGGTATTTGAGCATGATAGAATTATTATAAACAAGTAAAATTCTTGTTACAAATATTTAATGTAATTGCGTATTCATTACTTGAATCCGAAATTATTGGTTAACTTACAACAATTTCACATTGATTCATGATATTGATTGTGTATATTGATAATATTTTAATATTATCTCCATTATTTATTTTATCAAACCTAAGTAACAAATGTTATTATTTTGTTTTCTATTTTATTCTAAAAATTACTAAATTTAGATGTTATTTTTTATTCTTGAGTTGAGTTGACACTCAAAAAGTTCCAAATTATATCTATATTTAAATCATATTTACAGAGAAAATAACAATTACTAATAATAACAAAAGATAATATGTGAATAAACAGAGGACAACAAAAGAAATGAACTAGAATTATTTTTTAAGTAACATATAAAAAAGTTTATTAAGAAGTGGATCAACCAGAACAATGGAAAAGATAATGGGAGGTCTCATAATAAGCTTGGCATGGGGGTGGAAATCAAAATAATTAAGTTAGACACTGTCAACATTTGATTAAGCCTTAGCAAGAATATTTTAATATGATTAATAGAGAAAAATACACAATTCAAAACAATAAAAGGTTACTAAAATTTTATTCTTTTCGCCCTAAAATAAGTGTCGTATTTAGAAAAAAAAATATTTCAAAATAAAATTATTTTGGAATAATTTTGGAATAAATGCTACTTATTTTATTTTTTTTCTTATAAATGTTTATGGAAAATTTATACCCTTAATCTATTCCATTATAGTTATAATGTGAGATACTCAGTGTACATATTACTTTTTTTCTATTTTGTTTTTCAAAGAAAAATAAGAGAAAATTACTATCAAGTAAAGAAAATTTGTTCATTAAATGAAACCTAAAAGGCCCAAACAAATAAGGTATATATATATATATATATATATATATATATATATATATATATATAAAGAAAAAGCATGAACAAAACGGGGTTTCTAGATCCTTTAGAGAGGGATTGTGGCTATTCCCAAATTTCACTTTTGAAAATTGTCATGCATAGCTCACCCATGTGACACTGATGGTTCCCCAATTTGTACCCACAGGAATTCACCGCTGGCTGAAATATCTTCTGCAAGCCCCACATGATTAACTGCAACAATATACGAATGTTAAAGTAACTTTTGCGTTCATACCATTGTACATACACAGGATTTTGAAAGGGATCATCACATTCACATTCACATCCCCACGAAGCATCATGTGCAGACAAATTTCGTTTCTTAATCAAAATTTATGTTCTAGTTCCATGTGCCCCCCTGAATATTGGGCACTTTCGATCATTATGAAGTAGTACTATTGAACCAAAATGTTCTTATTGTATGTATTTAATCTACATCACTAGCAACTAGCAAGGGAACTTTTGTTTTAAAAAATATCTTATCCTTTTATTTTGTTGCAGAGATATTTTGTTTATTGCTTAGATAAATTTCCTTGAAGACATAATTGCTTTCCATGATTGAGCATCCAATGCTTACAAATGCTGTGTTATAAACTGATAATGTGACATGGAATTCGGGAACAAGAAATATTAATATACATTCTTTAATACTAATATTTTTTCTAACCAATAATTGATGTTATATAGAATTTTGTTGTCCTTATTCATATGCTATTTTTTTAAAATTAAAAAATATTGTTACTTGTCACGTAAATATTAATCAAGATTATAGAATCACAAATCATGTTATAATTTTTCTTTTTTTCTACAGAATAATTTCTCTTTTTAACACATTTTTTTGTAATTTATTGAAATTCATGTATATTTCAATAAATATGTGAGTTTCATTTTTTATTTCGTGATTATGTTTCTAAAATGGTGAACGTACACAAATTTCAATGAATAACAACGAGGAAAAAAGATGAATATCTAGTTGCTATATATAAAGGAAGAGAAAAGACAAAAATATAAATATAATAAGCGATATAATATGATAAATAAGGAGGAATAGAAAAAATAACATATGTTAGTTGAGTGTCTTTTTTTTTTTTTTTGTTGAGTTTTAAGTGTTTGACATATTGAAGTGATATATCATCTCTCAACAAATGAGTAAAATGTAAAATGTTGAAAAAAATTGTATTAGAATATGTATTATTATGCTTTCTCTCCTGCAAATATAGATTCGAACGCCTTAAAAGCCATGTTGATATTTGTGCATAGCTCAAAAGACAAGTACATTATGAAATTATAATTGAGATCAATAACTAATCTTGCTTGAACAAAGGCGAAACGATTGAGCCAAGCTAATGACATTAAATGATTGCTTATTGTATGTAGCTTTTGTTTCGAGCAACATTAACCGAATTCCTCACATTTGCTGTGAAAATCAACTGATCATTTTGGTCCATATAAAACCCTGAAATCCATGCTAACCCTCCATCTTCATTAGAAACCACCTTATTAAGCAAATCTCCACCAATTGGTGTCACATTCAAGATGGGGTCCAAACACATCAGACACACAAAAATTGTATGGCCAAGAACATAGCCGCAGAGGCTGAACTACAAACATGTTTTGTTTCTTAATTAAAATTTCAAGCCCTTTTATCTTAATCTGTGCCACTTTGAACATGCTATATATAATAATCCACTAAGCCCCCATGTTACTACGAATCACAAGCCAACTATTCCCCACTCAATGCTTGGTTGTCTCACCATCAATCCTTAGATTCACTGCAAATTTTGTTTTGTCTTATCTCACCAAAGGGCTCATAGACTAGACAGGAATCTTTGGCATCCAGACAGCACAGACAGATCTGCAAACCTGTTCATTTGACTGATACAGTCATCACACAGACCCACAAACACAGACAAAAAAAAATTATATATTTTAAAAAGTGGGAACAAAGTATCCACTGTATAGGCATGCAGGTATATATGATGGTTATTATGTGATGTGATAATATATATAGTGGAATCTGCAACATGCATTATTCATAATATCTAAAGGGTAATACCTCTTTATTTTTTGGTGTGAGTGATAGCAGATTCTTCAATGGCTCTTTAGAAGGGCACATGAACAAGAAAGAAATAGTAGCAACAACTTCAATGATCTCCCTCCCAAAAGGGAAGATATCAGTGGTAAGATTAAGATGGAGTGATCTTAAGTTTCTTGATTATTATTTGTTTCTTGTTAGTCATATTCTAGAAATGGAGAACATAATAGACTTAAGACTTGTTATTATCTGAATTTGGTTTACTAAATGAAGAGTTTTAATGCAAATATACTTGTCTTCATTTTCAGAACAAAATGCTAAAGGGAAAGAGGTAAATCTGCTAAAGCGTGATAGATCATACAAAAGAACAAGAAGAAACAAATGGAGCAATCCTGGTTGCAAGAACTTTAAGATATTCACTTTTCTATATAGAAAAGACATTCCAAAAGCTTTCTTTTACAGCACCCTCAACTTGAAGAGATTAGGGAGCTTTAATAGAAAACAATTTTTGCACTTAATGAGGATGAAGAGAGAAGAACCATCATCCCGAGATGTAGGAAGTGTTAACAAGGCTGATTCAGGTGGCCAATTTGTTGGAAACAAGGTTTTGCCTATAACTGAGGCACCATTGTCATCCTCAGCTGAAAGAAATGACCAATGTGATTCCACAGAAACTAAAGATCAAACCAAAGGGGACAAGAAGAAGCCTATGTCGAGAATGAAAGAGCTACTTAGATGGGCTGCTTCTGCCAAGACAGAGAAAGGAGGGAAATTCAATGGAAGAAAGGTAAATTAATTTTCAATCTCTTTGTTGTTTTCCACCCTGTGTTTATGATACATGGCATAAAAGACCATGTGGAATGAGATAATTCATTTATGATATTGTCATGCGGCACTATATTGTAACCATAAGTCCATAATAGATTGCCATAATGATCAAACAGCTACCATATTAGTGTGTTTGGAATAGATTCACAGTGAGAAAAAATAAAAATAAAATAAAGGTGAATTAACAAATATTTATTTCTACTTTTCATAGTTTCTCCATGATTTTGTAGGGTAAAATCAATTTTGTGTTATCCAAGCACATTGTGAGACTTTTGCTAATACTTTGACCATGTATAATTTTCTTTTCACCTTGTGACTTTAAAAAGTATTTTCTAAAATAATTTCACACTATTCAGTAATCAATTTCGCATTCAAAATATATGAAGTTTTGAAAATTATTTTTAAAAAAAAAAAACTAGATGTTTTCTTATATTTTTCTGTTTTCATCTTATTTAACCTCTTCCAGTCTTCCTGGATTTCACATTCTGCTCTGTGCCTTGCACCACTATGTACAAGTTGTCTGAATAACCTTATTTAGTCGCATTGTGAAAAATAAAAGTAGTTTTTAAAAATAGAAATCAAAACACAACCTCAATCTTTATTAAGTTCTTAGTTGAGTTGATCTTGCAATTATTTTTCAGGTTTTAATGTTCAGAAGGCGTGGAACCCTGAAAGCAGTTCCAGATGATGACCAAGGTTGCACTGACTCACCCAAGATCAGTTTCAGATGGGATGTGGAAAGTTGCTCCACCACTTCCTCTGTCTACTCTGCTATCTCAATAGCTTCCTCATCAAAAAATGGACAAAACCAAAATGCAACTTCTACTATATCCATCCCTCCTGAACACACCACTGGTCATCACAACAACACTAGTAGAAAAAAAGGAAACTGGATCACAACAGACTCTGAATGTATGCCACTTCTTTGTATTTTTTTATATTTTGTTCATTTTCATCATAAGATCATAAACTGTATCCAAATATTTGACTAATATTCTCTTCTTCACCATCTTTTTTTGTTTTAATGAGCAGTTGTGGTGCTGGAACTATGAAAAGATTGAGGCTAGAGTGGATATTCCATGTGTGGGGAAGTGTTAGCTGGCAATCTACATCACAAGTTAATGCACTAAAAATGTATCATTTTCATGGATAATCTGTGCCAGATATTTCTAGAGATTTTATGTAACTTAACTAAAGATATAGAGATCAAGAGTCAAGGGAAAGAGATGTAATATCAGTAATAAATTATCTGAATGTGCTAGATGGTGGTGATCAAACAGATCAAATGCCATGTGAGCATGACATGAGAATGTTTGGCATCTACATTATTAGGGTATAAATTTATTACTTTGTTGACTGACCTATTTAATGTGGATGGTTTTCCCAGTCAGTGGGACCACTTTTCCTGTAAATCTCTAATAATCCACATTGGTTATAATCGGAAATGAAAGTTTAATGTCATGTATATACTATTAGTATAGAAGTCATGTGTAACAAACATTAATATTTTTTTAGTATTTATATAAAAAAAAAAACATTAATATTATGAAATGCATGAGCTAGAAAGTTGGTTTGTTGTTTAGACGTTCGGGATTGGAACTTGTCCCAGCAATTAGGCAAGGTCAATAGTAGTGTGAATTGGTTAAAAAGATGTTAATTACTTAAACTAGATTTGATGCCTGAAGTACCAAATATTTATTGAATGGACCACATACCCAAAAATATTTCTAGATAAACATCAGTTTACCACCCCCATCCTCCTCCAAAAAAGAAGAAAAGTAAAACGTGTATCGGTGCATGTCACACACTTCGTTTTTGTCACGACACACTTAGCTTTTGGATATTTATGTACCATAGTTGTTAGAATTATTTTGCAGAAGATCTGGCATATTAAAGTTTTCCTAATTTCCAAATTGGTCATATATGTAAATCCATCTTCTAGCTCGTTAGTTGTTTTAAGGTACTGGATATTATATTTATGCAATTCTCTTATGGGTGGTGTCCTATTTTACATTTCTGGATAATTCAATTAAAAACATGTAAATTTCAAGAAATGATAAGAATTAAATTAAATGCAGGGTCCGCAGAGATGTCAAACAATTCAACTAAATAAAGTAGTTTATTCTAGAAATATTTAGGTTTTACACGAATTAAAATACGCAAAATAATCTAGAAGATATAAGGATCATGTAGAGGAGGCAAATAAAATTAGAAAACGTTAGAAACTTTTAGAAGCTTTGGAACTTGATAATGACGCCTATAAATAGGACACGTCGAAGTAAATTGGATCCAAACTCGTCAGGAGACATTTCAAGATTCAAAAAGAATTTATAAAAATATTTATAAACTATTCATTAACAAAATTCTCACGTTAATAATAAAAATCCAACTCAAGTTTTCGTGAACTATGAATCTTTTTGTCAGTGTATCAAATCCACTAACCTTTGCGTCTGGTGGAGCGTGCATCCAACCTCTATTTAGGGAATACATGAAAAATACACCGTTATTCTAACAAGAAACGACAGTAACACTTTTTTTTATTGTTGGTTAATATTTGTTAAAAATTATGAAATTAACAAAAAAAATCATTAAACAATAAGTGAGATTCACAAAATAACATTTTTTTAAATTCCGGTCACGAATAAAAGTGTTAAAAAATATATCAAAAACACATGTTTCTAATATTTCTATATGTAGTATAATTATGTTATTCTCCTCAGTCCTCAAAATTGAATCCCGTTAATCACGCCATCTCTTCTTAAAATCCAACAATTGGTATATGAGTTAGGTGTGATCATCATCTACTGGACATAATTAACTCAAAAAGGCTTTTTATCCATCTCTTGCAACAACAACACCAAAGTATTCGTCACAAAACGGGCAATTACTCAATGCAATCCATTTTTAATAAGTGTACCCCATAAGCTAAAATACTAAACTGCAATGGACTGTTATGCCCGTTTTAGAACGTATGTTTGGATTGGTGGGGTGTCAATTCAGCAATGCACAAGCAAAATTTCTACAATTTTTTGGATTATTGTGATAGAAAAACGAGGAGTGTTGACTGATAATATGGTTTACAGTGGTTCGCATGAAATATGACTCCCGACAAGTTGTCTGATAGACTAAGCTAGCTTTTGAAAATCACAAAATCAAGCCTAAAAAGTAGCTTATGAAGGCTATGATAGATAATGAACAATTTTTTGCCTTAAATCTACTTCTTTAACCAAAGCATAATATAATGAAAATTTGGAGAAACAAAAATTATAATTTTACTATTATAGAGCCTTTAAACCAGCCAAGTCAAACCTTCAAAATAATTTTCCTTGTCATTGTAATTGTGTCTCAAGAGTGTGCTTATGTAAAATGTGTCTTGGTTCATGTTTTATGTAAAATCTTTTTAAATAGGTTAAACCATTAATAAGATAAATCAGACTTTAAAATTTATCTATGACAAGAAAATAGATCAAGATGAATATTTGTAATTTTGAAACAGAATTGATTCAAATATTACATATTTAAGCATTTATTTTATGTTAATATTTAATATAAGATTTAAATATATTTTTTAGTTCCTATAATTTTTTTTATAGTTTTTATAACTTTTTTGTTTTATTTCTTATAAATGATTTTTTTAATCACCACTAACATGACACTTTAAATAACATGCCAATTTTCTTATGAGATCACACTTATTAACATCATCATTTAGTGACGTGACTCGTGTTGACATTAGCAACCATTAATCATCAATCTTTAGCAATAAGGATTAACGGTAAAAGAAGAATTTCAATAACATTTTTTTAATAAAAATTATCTAAATATTTTTTTAGTCGTTAAATGAGTTTGTTTTGATTTTGGTTCATATAATTTTTTTTTATTTTTCATTCATCTAAGAAAAATTATTGATTTTAGTCCTTGTAAAATAGATGATTTTTTTTGTTTTGATCCCTAAAATTCATTTTACGGTAAAAAAATTTATATTTTTTTGGGAAGTGACACATGTTGTCATTGTATTACAAACGCTAGTAAGCGCTACCTAATTTTTGTAAAGATAAAAACAAAATTTTAAATTTTGGTTAAATGAAAATCAAAGAAATTTTTTACAAGGATTAAAATCAAAATTCACTTATTTTACAAAGACTAAAAACATATTTAAATTGTTGTAAGAAAACATATTTAAGAAAAAATTGTAAAAAAAAAAATCAATTACACATTTTATCATTTAACTATCATCATTTTATAAATTTTATTACTCAATTTTTTCCATATTTTATCATGTTTTTAACTTCTGTGCAATTTAGCATTAAAGTTTTTTACACATATTTTATTATCAAATAAAATATGTTTTACCATCATATTACTAACAAAATGAAGTTATTTTACAAAGATTGAAGACTAAACAAGATAATTTTTTGGAGACACACCAACACTTCATTACATATTTAATAGATTGGTGAAACATGTGAAATTGAAAAACATGATGATAAAATATACATGATAAAATGTATGAATAAAATTTAAATGATAAAATTTGTAAAATAGTGATAGTTGAACGATAAAATATGCATTAGTTTATTTTCAAATACAAATGCATTTTTTTATACATTCGTATACAAAGAATAAAATTCAATATACTATTAGTTTCTAAAATTATTACTAAAATTATATTATTTTTTATTATGTTTAGTTTTATAAAATTTAATACCATGTTACTTTAACTTTATAAAAAAAATATAACAGTGTGTTCAGGTAAATTATGTTGATGATGATAAAGTTTGTCACACTACATTTCAACGCACGGCACCAATCATTAGTCCTTCATTCTCTCCTCTTGTCTCTTCTCTTCTCTTTGAGAAGATGATGACAGAGATCACAAACCTAAGCACAGACCTCATCGAGCTGATCCTGTCCCTACTCCCAATCCCAACCTTAATCAGAGCCTCAACAGTGTGCAAGCTATGGCACTCCATAATCTCCTCCTCTTCCTTCTCAACCCTCTCCAACCACCTCAAGCAGCCATGGTTCTTCCTCCATGGCATCCACAACATCTCCTCAAAGAACAACCAATCCTTTGCCTTTGACCCTTCCTCCAACACCTGGTTCCTCCTCCCAACCCCCCAACACCACCACCCATCCCAATACCAATCCAACACCTCCTTCATTGGCACCAGCTCCTTCTTCTTCATCACTGCCCCCAACTTCCTCTACACCCCAATTCTCCACCCTTCATGGCACCCCACCCCTCCCCTCCACTTCCCTAGAATCAACCCTCTATTGGGTGTCTTCTATGATGCTAAAGATCAAAACTTTGGCCACCACCCAAAATTTATTGTTGTTGGTGGGGTCAAGTTCATTGGGAACCTTGTTGACATAGAGGACCGTTTGGATGTTGAAATCTATGACCCTCTTGTGGGGTCTTGGGACCTTGGCCCTCCTCTCCCTCCTGATTTCAGATCAGGAAACTCCTCCTCTTCCCTCTCCAGTGCCCTCTTCAGAGGGAAATTCTATGTCTTTGGGATATACTCTTGCTTTGTTTCCTCCTTTGACTTGCGTAAAAGGGTTTGGAGTGAGGTTCACACCCTTAGGCCTTGTCATGAGGTTGTGTTCTCCTTCTTGGTGGCTTGTAGGGAGATGCTTGTGCTTGCTGGGGTGTGCAATTTCCCTCATGGGTCTTCCTCCTTTGTGCTGTGGAAGGTTGATGAGAGGACCATGTGCTTCACCCAGATTGATGTGATGCCACATGATTTGCTCTGTAGCCTTTTTGATGGGGACGAGGATGATAAATTTGCAAGCTTGAAGTGTGTTGGGTTGGGGGATTTGATTTATGTTTTCAATGAGGATTACCACAGGATGTACCCTGCTTGTGTGTGTGAGATTGATGGGGAGAGTGGGAGGTGTGTGTGGAGGAGAGTGCCCCAATTGCCATCACTGATGAGCAGGTTTCACAAAGTTGTTAGCTTCTGTTCAACTATTTCACTGCATAGTATTCTCGGTGAACGTCAACTCCCTGGTCTTTAGTACCAGGTATTCATTGTTTGTTGACATTACCATTTTTGGATTCATAGTTTCTTAGGGATTATTTAACTTAACCTGTTAATTTGGTTTTGTTTTCTGTTGTGATCTGTTTTGTGAATGGTTGTATGTGCCTTTTGATCATGAAAGTAAGTTAAATGCTTGTAATTTTGGTCTTGTTTGTTTTGAGTTCTGTTTTTTTGTTTTACAATAATTGGAACTGCGTTTTGATCAAGAAATTGTTTATAGTCCCAATTGTCTTATCATCTCTTTGGTTGATTGGCTCTTGGGTTGGGTCAATTATAGATAAGTTTCATATTGGTTGACACAAGTTTTGTACCAAATATGTCCTAACTGTTTGAGCTTTTTTAGCCCTTTTCATAAACTCGTAATTCAGTGTCAGCATCGTGATTGCATGATGTAATTAAATGTACTAACCGTGTAGTTAATTTGCCCCTTATAAAATTAAATTAGTTGCACTTGTTGATGGACTGACTATTGTTATTTTTAGCATAACATTCATAATCTTATAGGTTAGAATTGTTCATGGACTACGTTTGTCCTTTACATTGTTGTGCCTAGTTCCTACTATAGTGCTTGATTTTTAAAACAAGTATTCCATTTTGTAAGTATATGGTTTTAGCTTCTCCATGTTAAACTATTTGATTAGTTCATTTTAAACTTGATTTCTAATATTATTTCTTTCCCTTTTTGCAATGCTATTGCTGTGAATGGATATTTATGTATTTCTGCCTTGTTTTCCTTTTCTGGTAATGATGCAAGACAAAATTAGGTAAGGAAAAACTTTGTATATCTTTTTTATCTGTAATGATTCTGATAAACATGCTAACTCAAATGAAATAAGTTTTTAAATTTTAACAGTTTTGCGCTTCATAAATAGACCAATTAGTGGTATGGAATGTTTAACTTCATAATTAGATCAATTAGCAGTGCAGAATGATGGATTGTAGAAATTTTTGAAAATGATAAATTTGTCCATCACAATATATTATCTTGTATTTGTGAAAAGCAGTACAACCCTTAGTTTAACTCGGTTAATCATTTGAATTTTGAAAAATTTACATCTTTTATATTTTCTCATGTCTTGCTTTGTTATGGGTGGCTTTTCATAAGAATTAAGTGTTTTCTCTATGCTGCTGCAACATCTGTTCTTGGTGTCATTTTACTGTGTTTGGTGAAATCATCTGAGAGAATCATTTGCTAGCTGAACTAAGCTGCCTATTGTACCTTGACACAATCAAGTTGGTGAACTGAAGATTTTTAGTTTTACATGACAGAATAGAATTTAGAGATTTGATAATTTGATTAGCAAGGAGTGCCCATAGTCTTGGTAAGTTCTAATTATTCAATTCCAAGATACATGTCAGTTGAAGATTCAGATTGTCAAGTTAGTTCTAGGTGTGGACTTCTGCAAATAAATTAACTAAATATTTATTATGAATAAAGATTAATAATCGGGACTTGGATCCTTTCTTTTACAGAACATGGTCGTGTTGGAGGGAGAAAGATACAGTGTTTTTAGTAAAACTAAAGGATCCTACGTCGAAATATGGCAGGTCCTTGCTTGATAATTTTTTTTTGTCTCTCTCCGATAGAACCATATCTTATTATTCAAGAATAGGAGAGGATCCGAAACCCAATATCCACATAATATATACTGCCTAGATGAATGTAAAAGTTAGTGCATGATTGAGGGCATTGAAGGTAATTGTAAAGAGGGATCTCATGATGAATAATATATTTGAGAATTTGGTCTGTAACTTTGCCCAATGACGTCATGTGATCCATGTAGTTCGGTAGTTGACCTCACTTCATAGGAAAAGACTTTTGTTGTTGTTTGAGGAAACGAGCATTCTATATATGCATAAAAACAAACATAATTATTCAAGCTTTTGAAGTTGCTGATGCATGAATTCATATTTTTATAAACATCTTGATATTCATGTTGTAGAACTTCCAGTTAAATAAGCATCTTTAAAATTTTATTTATGCAGAAAGTTATGAGGAATTGCTCTGATTGAGAGTGAGCTTTGTTTGTTATTAAGATTAAGACAAGTATCAAGCCTTAGTATTGGTATCTTTTGAGTGAGAAAACTGCCGAGGTCAAATGGATCCCCAGACCCTAGTTAGATAAAAAAGACACGCCCACACAGAGACATGCACACAGAATTGTTCTCGTTATCATCAGAACAATTAATTTTGACATATAACTTCATATGGATGATCTGGATTAAGATGACTAACCCAATCTTTTCCATCCATGTATGGTTAAGATTTATTATTTTAATAAGTGAAAGCATGAGAAGAGTTAATCTTTACCATACAATCAAGATAAATGATCAAGATTATATTTAAGTAAAAGAATCTTGATGGGACTAATCTCTCCCTAGGTGGATTTGTCCCACACTTTGTGAAGTATGCCCAGATGGAAGCTTGGCTGCTTTGTGGTTTATTTCTATATATATTGAACTGTTGAAAGTAAGTTAACAGCTTTCAACATGTTCAAAATGTCAGCAACTTATTTTTGTCTGCAATTTGATTACCATTATTGACTGTTTCCATTACCTTCCATTTTCTACTTCATTATCTCACTTATAATGACTTGGCAAATCTAATTTCAATTGTTCAACATTCAACAATATGAACTGGTTTTTTTTATCTCTATGCAAATAACCCTGTGATTTTACAATTCAACAGAAAACAAAGGGAATACACAATTGCTAAAAGAAGAAAGTTCAGTTAGAAGAATCATTTGCTGCAGACGGCAATATCTAGATGCTGCTGTACCAAAAGTTTGTTCATCATTCACATCAGGCAAGAGCAGAAGCTGACATAAAGTATGTAATAGATAATAATCCTGTGTGTGTTGTATGTCTAGTTTAGCTGTCATAAAGCATGGAAATTGACAAATTTTCCTAGTGACTGACATTACCAAACTGTTTGTGGTATTAGGGTTTTTTGTTGTTGTAAATTTAAGTAATAATTATGTGAATGATTTAGTTTCATGTTGCATTTCTAAGTACTAATATCCGCAACTGTATGGTATTAATCATTTATATGTTGCTAAAAGTAGTGAAAGTGGTAATATGGTATACATTGAAGTTACAACAGTGATCCTTTTTCTTATATCACTAAGCATGCATGCTCTCTTTCTGTCATTTGGTTCCATTTCTATTTCATCAAGATGTGAGTTCTTACTTCATTGCTGTTCTTTTTTTTTAGCTCCTTTCTCTTAGGCTGCCTCACTTGGTTAATGACTTAAACGAGTTAATGTTCTTTTTCAAGATAAAATTATTGCTCAATCACCTGCGGGTAACTCTTGTTCGCATAGATGGAACTCTTCATGACAGTCAATGCTTAATCTTACATGTTTACATTTTCATTAAGACTGGTTCTGGTTCCTCTTAATTATACTTGCATTGCAAATTAGATGTTCAATATAGTATTGGTAGTTCTCCATTTATGTATCTCGCAACTTCACCAACGTCTCAATTATATTTCGAGAATCAGCTTTTATTTCTTGCCCAATCAACCAAATATAAAAGTGAAATTATGAAAATATGAGAAGAGACTTATTTATTTTTTCATTGTGCAATCCCAAACGCTTGTGAACATTGTCATAGGACAATTATCATATGAACCAAGGTGGTCAGGGAATTTTTGTTTATTTTTTAAAACTACTTTGAAAAGTTTTTTTTTCTCTTTTGAAAAAAGGTAAAAATTATTAATGCTTAAATGCAATTTTCTTAATATTAGAAGATTCTAGTATGTATATATTATATAAAACAAGTTGTTGACCGAGTTTCTGTTTTTATATGTGACAAAAAATGATAAAATTAAGTCTCGCTTAATTAATTTATATTTTTCGTTAAAACAAACAAAATAAAATTCAATCAAAACATGAAAAAAATAATTAATTTATTTGAAATTTTTTCCTCAAAGTATCATATTATATTTTCAGGAATTATATTTTAAGAAATATTATGACTAACTCATAACAATATATCTTTTTATTTATTTATTTTTAAATAGTATTAAGAACAAACTCATTTATTTTTTTAAAAAAGGTTGATATCATTATTTGTTTAAACCTAAAATGATTGATTTAAGTATTGATATATTGAAAGAG
This sequence comes from Glycine tomentella, assembly GCA_007407185.1. Classification (NCBI taxonomy): domain Eukaryota; kingdom Viridiplantae; phylum Streptophyta; class Magnoliopsida; order Fabales; family Fabaceae; genus Glycine; species Glycine tomentella. The sequence goes on from PYAF01000602.1 coordinate 3,354,278, forward strand.
TAATTAAGGATAAAAATGGACCTGGTCGTGTCATCAGTAATCTTTGGCTTGACCTAACTTGTTTGTTACAAAGGTTGGGTTAAGATTTTTTGAAAAGTTTGTTAAAATAAAAAGGTTGGACTCAAGCTTTAAAAAAATCATGTTAGATATGTCAGACTGGCCTATTTAATATATATATATATATATATTAAAACTTAAAAATAATATATTTATTTTTATAAAAATATTTTTCCTTATTATGATTGGTTATTATTTATTTGAAAATATAAATAAGATGTCGAGACATTTTCTGTTTAAAAATTGTTTCTTTAAATTTTCTAAATTGATTTAAAGTGTTTTGTAAAATTAACTTTCCTAAAAAATGTTTCTTCATGTTTGAGAGATGGCTTGAAAATTAAAAAAAACTTATTCATCTTTGTATTTAACTTGCCTTGGTTGTTATTTCTTATTTATTTTAGTATTTGGCATTAAAACTAGATTATTGAATGAAATTTATGATATTTTATTTAATTTATTTATTTTGTTTATAATATTTTGTTGAATACTTAAAAGTGTTCCAATTAACTTTTACTTATTTTTTCACGCATAAATTAAAAGGAAAATGTGTGTCTTTATTTATATTAAATTTTAAAAATATTATGCCAATTTTGAAAGTTTTACAATATAATCATTAGATTTCCGCATATATAGTTTTTATTATAACATGTAAATAGGTTAAATCAAACTTGCTTTCACCCTTAAAAGTAACTAAGGTAATTAATATATTCAAGTTGATAATTAAGGTAATTAATATCAAATTTTGAAGATTTAATTGTTCATGTTTTAAAATGTTGAATATACATAATAAATAATCTAAGGATAAAATAAATTAAGTTTTATTCTACTTGCTTATTAACGGAACATAGTTATGTAATACCTCAATTTTAAAGGTAGTTGTAACTTGAAATTATTTAAATAACTTTAACTATATATAATTAAGTTGTTCTAATATAATTTTAGTATAAATATAAAAATTCAAAATAAATTATTTTAATATAAATATATGTTTTAAATTTTATTTTTTTAGTATAACAATATGTTTCAATTTTTTTTATTTAAGTTATTTTTTGTTTTATTTTTTAACGAATAACTGTTAATATACTCATAAATATAACACACTTATGCACATGAATGCATACACATATATGTACGCGTGCATGCGTGCGCGCATGAATACATATATATATATATATATATATATTTAAAATAAAAGATGTTGTAAATATATTAAAATTATAAAAATATAAGAATTTATAAATTATAAACCTAAGATCGTGTAGGACATATTATTATACTAGTTAATTTTTATATAAAAAAGATTCTATCGAATGAATTTGTTTAGCAAATTACTACAAAATAAAATCAAAGATAAATAAAATTTTAATAATAAAGAAAAATGAAATTGTTTATAAAATTCATATAAAAATAAAATACTATTTTGAAATTCCAATATTAAAACCAAGAAAAAATTAAAATAATTGAAAAATAATATAAAAAAAACTAAAAGACAGTTAAAATAAAGAAAAAAAATCTTTTTATATATTGCAATTATATTTTTTTATCATGTCCATTGTTAATATTAATGTTATTATTAATTTCATTAAAACAATCTCAAGTTTATAATATTAATTATTCCAGATGTAACCTATGCTTTATAATAGTTACCTGAACTTAGGTGGATTGTATGCTTAAATATTTAAAAGAAAAAAACAACTATCCGCATAACCTTTTTTTAAAAAATAAATAGAAAAGGATATTATTGCTTAATCTTATCCAAGAAAAGCACATGTGCCATGCTTGCAAAACAACCCACCAGTTCAGTTTTCGCAAAAAGGAAATGAAACTTAAAAACAGGCAACCAAAGCAATCAATCAGAGCCGTACGTGCACTACACGCGCTCTGATGCTTAACAAACACAAGAAAAACATGAAAAGCGGCTCCAGTACAATAACACAAGCATAATACGGAGTCTGAGGTTTAAGAAAATAAAACACTTTACTCTTTTTATATTATTCACTTCCCCCTCTCCTCTCTTCTTTCGCTAGGGTTTTAACCTTAGGGTTTCAAATTCAGTGTTTCACTCTCACGCTTTCTCCCTCTCTTGCGGCATAGCTTTGCCATGGATAGGTACCAGAAAGTGGAGAAGCCTAAGCCCGAGTCTCCCATCAATGAGAACGAGATCCGAATCACGACGCAGGGCGCTATTCGCAACTACATCACCTACGCCAGTTCGCTTCTTCAGGTCCTCTTTTTGTTCCGTTACCGATGGTTCTGGAGAATGAAAATCCCTTTCGTTTTCTGCGGATTGGGGGTTTTCTTATGGTGGCATTTTCGGGAACTGGGATTCGGGTTTTGTTTAATTTGTTTGTTTGCTGAATGCTGGTTTAAGGGGCTTTCGATTGACGGGGTTTGCTGTGTGATTGGTGTCGTTCTGTGTTTGCGTTTGTTCTCGTGTGGCATTTGGTTTAGAAATGAAACCCTTTGTTTGCGATGAAAATGCATTGTGTTTTTTTTGGTGGGTTGTCTATTGAGATTGACTCCTCAGTTTCTGGATTACTCAATTTGTTTTGATAGGGTTTATGAGAATTTTTTGTTTGATTATTTGGGGTTTATGTTTTGTTCAATGTGTTGGTTTATTATGATGATAACATATTGTAATTAATTATGGAATGGGTGTGGTGTATGGTGTCTGCATTCTGTGTGTTTGTTACAGGAATGATTTAATGTGCATTTTCTGATTTGGTAGTTATTCAGTGCAATTGGAAAAGTTGATGATTTAAGTTGTCGTTGTTTGGCAATTACTAATTTTATGGGGAAATATGCCTTACACAGTTACAATACCACAATTTTTGTCGCGAGCAATCTGGAGTCCTTTAAAATCGTAATATTGTGGCTGCATTTTGAGACTTTTGGGAAGGCGCACTAAAGCTCTGTTTTGTATATGTACTAGAGTTTTGTAGATTACTATTAATTGTTGTTAGGTTTTGAACCAATTCAAGCACCCAAAAACATGGTTGTCGATCACATGCAATAGCACCATTGCAGTGCTTTGTGGCTTGAGTTTTGAGGTCTTGCCAATCGTGCAAATCACATCCTTTCATTATCTGACTTTTCCAACACTATTTTTCTTTAAAAAATATTTTTGAGGTTCCCCCCAGCAAATTTGCCATAAAAAAACCAAAGCCTTTTTTGTTCATTTTCCGCCCTCATTCACATTTGAAGCAAGCTGCTGGTCATCTCATCCATTCTCAAGAGCTCAAGCCCGTCAATTCCCTGCATTTTCTTGGTTTTGCAACCTACTGATTACTAATAGCCCCTGCTATTGCTACTGAAAATCAACCAATAACTCTCTACACAGTCCACTGATTACCCTCTGTTCAGACCTCTGTTGCTGCTTGCAAATCTTATTCTTTTTTATTTTACCATGTTCAGCTACTCAACCCTCCCACCAATCGGTTTTTCCATCTTGTTAACTGTTAATGTCTCTAGTTGATTATGATTTAGAAAGTTATCTTATGGACGTAGCAGGGCTTGAAATTTGTAAGGTCTTCTTCTAATGGTTTCTCCTAAGGTTTTTTTGGTCTTTCTAAACAATATCAATTGCACTATCTTCCATTTGTTCTACTTTTTGCTCTCCGACCTTTGTGCATTTTCTCACATTACCAAGCTGTCTTTTATGAGTTGGTATAATCTTCTCATCAATTGGAACTACTTCAGCATTCTTCTGATTGAATTCTTTTCCAAATTTATGTTATCTTTATTTTACTCACCCCACTCAACATTTTCATCTTTGTTACAGTTGTAAACTTGTAATATGAACCATTATAATAGAAATTTTGCAATTTGTGATTCCAATTGTCCAATTCAGTCCAATAAACAGGTTCAGAATTTCAATCCAAAGTTTGAATTAGAAACCAATTATACTCGACGGTGCTGCATTGTGTTGGCTAGATTCCATAATACCGTAAAGTGTTTTAAATTTACCATTGGATCCAATACAGTCTGTGTCACCAAACTGGAAAAACCGTGATTTTAGTTTATTGATGCTTTTTGGTTTACAGTCTGTGTCACCAAACAGATAAAACAGATTCTTTACTGGCAAAAGTGATTTTTTTTTAACTTTATTATTTGAATATGAACCATGAATAGCTCAACTTATTTACACCCACGTATGTGCCTGTCCGTGCATGTTTTAATGATTTTCATGATTGGCACATCATCAAGAAATTAGTCATGATATGTTCATTTGCTTATGCTTTCTTATTGTTTTTTGTTGTAATTTATTCAGGAAAAGCATGCCAGAGAGATTGTTTTGAAGGCAATGGGACAAGCAATCAGCAAGACAGTTGCCATTGCAGAGATTTTAAAGGTTAAATTTCTTTTCATACAAGGAATTTGTTGTTAATTGGCTTTCTATCTCCTTAAACAGAAGAGAATTCCCAAGCTGGGGGGTAATGTCTAATCATTATGCTAAACATTACCCCACTTGATGGGATTGGCTACATAGATTAGACATTACCCCCCACTTGAACATACAAAGAAATTGCAAATAACCCTAATATAATTGGCAGTAAAAATTGGGAAGTTTCTAGGCCAATTAAATTAGAATAAAATCGTTGCTGACAAGTTAAAAATATATATAAAATCTAGAAATACTAGATGCATGAAAATTCAGATTGATTTGTTGTTAATTGGCTTTCTATCTCCTTAAACAGAAGAGAATTCCCAAGCTGCACCAAGATACTGGCATCAGCTCAGTTAGCATAGTAGATACGTGGGAACCCATTGAAGAGGGTCTTGTACCGTAAGTCTTATATGAAGTTTTAACCTGCCTGCATGCATCTTTGAGTATTTTGGTGGCCAAGTTGTTGAACATCAACATTTAATGCAGTGTGGAAATGACTCGACATGTCTCTATGATCTCAATCACCTTATCAACTAGAGAATTAGACACAAATTCTCCTGGGTGAGTTTTGAACAAAAATAATCTTAAATCCAATATTTTTACTCAGTTGAAGTATTACCTGTTATAATGACCTGCTGATACAATTTTCTAGCCTATATTTGGAATCCTTTTCTGAACTGTTTGATTTACTGAATCTGGGATGTTGGCTATATGTTTTGTTTATAGGTATCAAGCTCCAAGTAATATGGAACAACCAAAGCAACACTCCAATTATCAGCAGCAATCTATAAAACAAGCGCGGGTTCCATATAATGCTGTAAATGAAGGTGACCCTGCGTATATCTACTACAATATCATTGGAATGTTTTTGTTGAAATAATCATAAGAATGTTAAATACAATAATAACTTTCATCACATCTGATATCTTATTTTAGACTCATATGGTCGAGGTCGAGGTCGGGGTCGGGGGAGAGGTAGAGGAAGGACTTGGGGAAGGGGTGGCTATGGCTATCAAGGTGGTTATGCAAATTATCAAGGATATGGGTATTACCAGGGGGGTTATGCAAATTATCAAGGTATGCATTTTATCACTGAGTTGTAGTACTTCGGTGGTTGGTCTTATTTTTGGATGATTATATAATTTTCTTTTTGGTTAGTCTTTTTAATTCTGCTTGGTTACTTTTAGATAATGGTGGGTATTCAAACCGTGGACGAGGTGGTGGGCGAGGTAGAGGTTGGGGGTATCGTGGTAAGTTTACTCAACTACATATTCTCTCCATTTTTTTGTGATGATGAATGTTAAGTGGTTTTCTGTCTATGGTGCAAAAAACAAATGCCTAGAGTTTATTCTCCTTTTGTTGTTTTTGGAAATCAGTGTTGTTAAATGGCGGCCATGGTACTGCTATGGCAGAATGGCGTGGTGGAATTTTTGATAACTGCCATAGCCAATTTGTGTAGGGAAGCCCGCCATGGCGGTGCCTTAAGGTGCAATGGCGTGTTTATATGGCGTAATTTTGGCCTTCCGCAATTTGCCATTGATAACACTGATGGAAATAAAGAGTTGTCCAGTTGTCTTTGTTCAATCTGATCCTTCAACTATCATATTTTGCAACAGGTACTGGTTATGATGGTGGCAGGGGTGTAGGTGGTTATGAAGGTGGCAGAGGTGGAGGTGGTTATGAAGGTGGCAGAGGTGGAGGTGGTTATGAAGGTGGCAGAGGCGGTGGTTATGAAGGTGGCAGGGGTGGTGGTGGTTATGAAGGTGGCAGGGGTGGTGGTTATGAAGGTGGCAGGGGTGGTGGTGGTTATGAAGGTGGCAGAGGTGGTGGGTATGAAGGTGGCAGAGGTGGAGGTTATGAAGGTGGCAGAGGTGGAGGTGGTTATGAAGGTGGCAGAGGTGGAGGTGGTTATGAAGGTGGCAGAGGTGGTGGTTATGAAAGAGGCAGAGGTGGAGGAAGGGGTTATGGGCGTGGTAGGGGCCGAATGGGTGGACGGACAAGGGGTGCTGGTGGCAACCAGGCATGATTGCAAAGGATGCTATTGTCATTGTTGCTAAATACTTGCCTTGACAGTGGGGTTAACGTTTTTAGAATACTGTGTTGATAGTGTGATGTGGCTCATGACCCAGCATTATTAAGCAGTGTTTTATGCTTTTGTCATGAAATTGAAATGGGCAAGGTTTTGTTCGTCGTCTTTAGATTTAGTTGCAAAGCATCTTGGTTTTATGATTGCTGTAATTCATTTCAACTTTTTATGGTTGCCAACACCATATTTTTATCTGTATCTGGTTTATATATGGTTTTTCTTTTAATCAAAAGTTGATTTTCCTTTGATGAACTTGTGGGATTTAAATAAATAGTACTCCTATTTTTTTATAGGATTAATTACTGTTTTAGATTCTGAATTTAGGGTGTCTTTTCTTTTTATTTCTTAAAATTTTAAAATATTTTTAGTTCTTGAATTTTGACATTATTTTTTAGTTCTTATAATAATAATAAATTGACACTTTAGGTCAATTTCTAGTACTTCGTGACAGTTTTTAAAGTATTTTGTGACAATTTTAAAATATAAATTCAAAATAAATCAACATTATGATTTAATTTGGAAAATCAATCAATTTTTGTCAAACTAGTTTCAATAAATTTTAAAATAAGTATAAAAATTGATCTTTGGTATTAAAATTGTTTTAAACAAGGTTTAATTACTATTTTAGTCTTGATTTTTTTAGTTTCTAATTTTACTTTTTTGAATTTTTAACAAATTATTTTGAGTCTCTAGTATAATAAATTAGTATTCTGAGATAATTTTTAATTTTCATAAATTAATTTTATTTAATTATTTGAATTTGTATTTTAAAATTGTTATAATGCTAAAAAATAGTCACGGCACTAAAAAATATTATAAATTGTCAATTTATTTGTCAAGGATTAGAAAAAGTAAATTATCAAAATTTAGGAATTAAAAAAATATTTTTAAATTTTATGGATTACTCAAATTCAAGAATTAAAACAGTAATTAAATTTTCTTTTACATGGATAAATACTGGAAATTGTAAATTTTGAAGCCCCGTCTTTCTGTTGGGCTTAAGATTTTTAGTGCTGGCCAGCATCAAGATAATATATGCTAATAATTAATGCAACTCATCAGTGGAATGTGAAATAATAATAATAAATAAAATGTAATCTAATAACCAACTTAAATATATTGATATTACCTAGAAAATGTTAATAATTATATGAACACATTTGAGACGAGGTTGTCCTAATATCAAACAACCTTAAACCAGATAGGGATTTTCTTGAATGTATAACAAAAAGAGTAGGTAGGGAGCTTCTATATATGTTGTACTGGGTAGGCGTGATGGACAAGAAGTGAGGGGGGCTTTTTGACCGATTGAGGGTGTTTTATTAAAAAAATTATCAGTAGTAACTTTTAAAAAATTATGAAGAAATGGGAGTAAGTGGTATCAGGTATACCATTTCTAATTTAAAAGTCATAACACTTGTTATTACTGAAATAAATTTATGATTTTAATACAATTTTTTTCATCTTATTACTTTAAAGTCGTAAAATTTTATAATTTTTTTATTGATTGAACTAAAATTGTAAATATATTTATAATTTTTGAACTATTTTTTTTTTAACTTTAAAGTTATAAACTTTTTTTTACATTAATTTAAGTCTGTATGAGCCTTTTTTTTTAAAAAAAATTATAGTTCTTTTTCTTTTGTTTTTTTTGGTATACAACCCATTTTAAGTCGTAAAAAATGTATTTTTTTATAAAAAATTGAAAAAGAACTGTTTTTTTAAAAAACAAAATATAGTAAAATAAATATAATAAAAATTGTAATAATATATTAATTTGTTTTACTTAATATTTTATTTATTAAAATAAATTTAGAAAATATAATAAAAATTAATTATAAAATAAATTATTAAAATATTAAATAAAATGGTATAAAAAACATA
>PYAF01000602.1:3362791-3373122 GCA_007407185.1 Glycine tomentella
ATTTTTATAAATTTACAAAAAAATTAAATGAAATTTAAAAAAAAAACAATGAACAAATACTATTTTTTTAATAAAAAGGGGTCGTAAACCCCAAAAAAAATCAAAAGAACTACCAAGTATAAAAAAAAAGTCATACGACTTAAAAGTCATAAACCCAAAAATAAAAATAAAAAAGGGTTTATAACTTGAAAGTCATAATCCAAAAAAAATAATTTAGAAGTTATAAATATATTTACAACTTCAGTAAAACAAATTATAAAAGTGTTACAACTTTAAAGTAGTAAGATGAAAAAAAATACATTAAAATATGACTTAGAAATAATAAGTATTAAGACTTCTGAATTAGAAGTCTTATTCCATATTATGACTTATCCCATTTGATAATTTTTAAAAAATATCTTCCAAATGCTAATTTCTTTTTAAAAACACCCCCAAAGGTGAAAAAGCCAAGTGAGGGGTACAAATATGTTACCGATGATCCACGCTTTGTTTGCTTGGTGTGACGGAAATGTAGGGAAAGGGAATGGAAAGCAGTTTGGTGTGCTCAATTTTGAAAAGAAATAAGTTATCAACTTACGGGCCAGAGCGTTTAATAATTTTCTATTTTATTTCAAACAAATAACTTTATAAAAATTATTTTATTCTATTTTTCACACATTTCTCTTAAAAAAACAATAAAACATACTTCTCTATTTCTTATTTTATAAATTATTTCTCTTTTATTTTTCTTTTATTTTTATCTATTTTATTTCTCTCTTCTTCATCAAATACATAATTAAATTATTGTTACTTATCACCATGGAGTCTCCTACATGCCTTAGGAATCTTGTGTTTTCTTCACCTCCTGGCCTATTTGGACTAGTCATTAAAATTGTTGAACTTCGAAGAGTAGATTGAGATAACAAAGCTAAAAGAGCAACAATTATAAAAGATATTACACAGATATTGTAACATTAGTTACAATAGATACAACAACAACAGGCATCACTACCATCACTGCCTCATCATGATCAATTTGATGAGGATTATGATGAAAAGACTTAAACTTTAAAGTTTTTTTTTTTTAAAAAAATATTCCTATAAAATTAATTTATTTTAATTCTTACAAAATATTATTATTTTATTTTTCATTTTTCTAATTTAGTATTTTTTTTCATTTTTGTTCCTATAAAAAAATTATTTTAATCCTTATAAAATATTATTATTTCATTTTTCGTCTTTAAAGCATTTTAGATAACACTTTTTGGATTGTTTAAAGTGTTGTAAAGACGAAAAACAAAAAAAGGAAAAAACGTATTTTGTAAGTACTAAAACGAAAAAAGGTTAAATTATAAAGACACAATATGTATTTAACCTATATATATATTGTAATTTTTGGATTTGAAATAATATTTTGTTAAAATTTATCCAGGAAAAGCAAGAGAGATTGTCTTCAAGGCAATGGGACAAGCAACCAGCAAGGCAATTGCCATTGAAGAGATTTAATTTTAAAAGCAAAACAATCTATAAAATATATATAATTTATTCCAAGTAAGTATGACATTTTTCGTTTTTAGTCCATCAAAATAAATCTTTCTTTTTGGTCTGTCTCATTTACCAAAAGTTTTCAAGTGTTCAATATAGTTCTTGTCCTTTACAAAAAAATTGTCCCCGAATAAAAAAAAATGGAGTTTTGTATAGTTGGATTGTGCAATCAAATACATGTTATTGATTATCTTCTTTGAAGTCAAAAGGGATGATGGTTTTCTTAAACGTTATCTATTTAAAATAAATTAAGGATTAAATTTGACTTATTTACTTATCATAAGTTTCACTTGACTTTTTTAAAAGATCAACTTAACTTATCAATTTCCTACTTAAAAGAACTATTTCATATTAAAATTTTAAAATAACTATGGTCTGTCTCTAATTAGGCTAACTTTCCTTAATTATTTCATATTATTATTAAAGCATTTACTTGATATCAATATTTAATTTAAAACTTAAATAATATAGGTATAAACGGACCAAATTATTTATTAACTATTCAAACTCAACTGGTTAAATATTCAATCAAATTTGATTGTTTTTAATTCCTTAATGATATTGAGTGTGTTTCTAAATACAATATATCTGTCATTCTACGTCAACATCAACTGGCGAAAATGACAACAGTTAGAACGCAATAGTAGTAGTATAGTATGGGATTTGAACTCCTGAAGTAAGAAAGTACATGCTAGTTAATTATTACGCATTCATACGGTCACACAAATTACAATGGTTATTCCACACAGTTTGAACGATCCAACTTTTTATTTTATCAAAATTAGATTAACAACACACTCAAACTTTCATCCAATTATTTGGAATAATGAAACGTGAACACTTTATTCGTACCAAACCTATTTCTGCACAACTCTTCTGCATAGTTGCAGCTGATGACATTTCATCTGAATCTAGCTTTGATTCCTGTCCAGATTCGCTTGCACATACCTTACAAGTATTGTGACGTCAAGAAAATGCCAACTCACTCTTCCCTTATCTGTTCTTTTGTTTAAGATTTTAACTTTTCAATGCGAATGTTTATCCAGAATGATGTTTTGATTGATACTTGATAGCTTCGGTTTCGTAGTGGCATCCCATCGTCACACCGTTCTAGACAAGGAACAAAGGACTATCGTTGTTGTCACTAACTTTAACAAGAATATCATTCCTCTATGTTATGCTATTTTTAATTTTTCATTTCTTTACAATATTCCATCCGTGTGTAGGAATCTATAATAAATATTCGTTATTGTGTGTTTAAATTGAATTATTGTAATTTAAAAATGTTAAAATATTCATACAAGGATGTATCTAGCAGCTAAGTTACTTGACTAATATGATTAAATCTAAATCATATATAATTATATACAAAGGATTAAAATTTATTTTCAAAAATTAACATAATTTTTTAAGCTGTCACGTTATACGACGATGAAGATCATGACGGTAGGGGTGACAATGATGACAATTATGGTGGTGAAAGCTATAATCATGATAGTGATGATTTAATTGAGATCTTTTATAGATTTGTTTATTTTTATTTGATTAATCTTTTGAAGATTTGATATATATTAAATTTTAATTTAAAATTTTAAATATTTTAATCTCAATTATTTATTATTTTTACTCTTGGTCTAGTTATTATTAGTTGTTCTCATATTCTCACATAAAATAGTGTTCTCACATTAATCAAAATAGAGGGTTTGGATTAAGATACTTATTAAAGAATTCAATCAAACTCCACTTACACCATCAAATCTCTAAAGATTCAATAAACAGAAACCAAATCTCTAAAAGATGTCAATGATCCAATCCTAAAATATCTTAATTATCAAGTTTTTTTTCCCATCGCTACTGGCATCATTATTGCCACCACCATCGCTCTCACTCTTGTCACTTCCACTACCAACACCATGAACACTACAACCACAATCACAATTATCTCTACCATTGTTGTTGTTGTCACTACTACCACCACTGCGACAAAGGTGACAATAATGACAATCATGTTGGTAGTGGTTGCAGTGTTCGTGACAGCGATGGCAAGGACAACTATGGTGATGATGGTGATGGGTAAACAACAATTTAAAAAAAAAACTTGATAGTTGAGATATTTTAGAATTTAATAATTAATGATTTTTAGAAATAATTGATTTTTGTTTATTGAAACTTTATAGATGTGCGTTAAGTTTTAATGAATTCTTCAATAAGTATTTTAAAAAACCATCTCTTTTTTTATGTGTCCACTTATTGAATGTTCTTACTCTCATATAAAAAACTCTCCTTCCATATGACATGTCCTCTTTCACAAGATATGTCAAAAAATATGAAAAAGAAAAAGTCAACAAAAAGGCTATCAACTCCATCAAAAGTCATGCCAAAAGCAAATAACAAAGGCAAATACTAATCAATGTCCTTGGAGCATTGATTAAGGAACTAAAAAGAGAAAAAATTATTAGGATGTGCAAAATTACATTACGCGTGACTTTTTAACACTCATATGATATTCACAATAAATAATTTCTCATTTTAATTTCTTAATGAAAGCAATGAGACCTAACAACAAATTAGCAAAATACTTAAGTACTCAAAAGCATTTTTGTTACTGACACAAGATAAGTAGTGCGATTTTGAAAAATTATTGACTTGCATTAAATGCTTCAACTACCATTTTTATTTTTCAACAATAGAGGAAGACAAAAGTTTCACAAGTCACAATGATCATCCTTTGAAGCTATCTATAACTGAAGATTTAAAATTTACAAGTTAAAGAAGTCACATGCACATGCAAATAAGATGCTATTGTATTCGAATGTCTTTGTAATTTTCTCTAAGTTAGAAGCACAACTCTCAAACCATTTGTATATCTTGAGTCTAAGACTTGAGCCTTAATATTTGCAATCCATTTGTTAGACGATATAGTCAGCTAGCCCCTATATCAAATCTGTGAGATTTATTGAAGTCTGAAAATGCTTTGTTTCAAATAATATTTGGAGTTTGCCTAGAGATAATTGTTAAATTGTAAAACTACTTGGGATTTGAACCAGAAGTGGCTTAGAAAGTAATACTTGAAACTTGTATTAGTTGTGACATAATTTCAATAGTGGAGACAAATCAATATAAAAATCCCTTGTGTCTCTTTGCTTTAGTGTTTTATGTAATCATGAATTGTGTTTCTTTTTTATAAATGTTATGATAAAGCAAAGTTTTTGTGTTTCAATCTGCGTTTGCATCTGTTAAACCTATTTTATAAGATGATACATGTTTTAACTAAAGTTTTATGAAAAAGTTTTAAGAAACACAATTTAACCACCTTCTTGTGTTTCGTTGTATTCTAAAGAGCTATTCATGTCGAGCTTAGAAATTTGGGTTTGTCTCATTTAAATAATTGAGTCAAATCTAAAGTTGGAGTTTGTTTATTTAATTAGATAAATAAATTTGATTGAACATTTAACAAACCAAATTCAAATAGTTCACAAATAATTTTGTTTATTAATATTTGCTTGTCCCAACTTTTACTTATAAATAGCTTTTAAGTTCCAAAAAAGCTAAACCAAAGAAATTATAAGTTTATTAAATTATATAATAACTCTTTTAAAAATCATATCAAATATGATTAATATAATGTATAATTTTTTTGACACTTACAATACTGCTAAACTTTTTGTATGATTTGTGAAAGGAAACATTTTTTAATTAAAATTTATTATTGTCAGTTTGATGACTAATTATATTTCATCTCTAAATATTTTGATGATGAAATTTATATTAGTATAACATTGAATTTGTTTCATTAGTAAATTTAATTTTTCTAATAATATCACATGCGATACGATGTATACTTGACAATCTAGTCAAATTTTCCTTAAAAAAAAAATAACCTAGTCAAATTTAAACCCAAAACCAATGTGATAATTGTGTTTTGTTGCTTTTATTTAAAAGTGATCGAGGTTAATAATTTATTGATCGAAATTGAAAGGATTAAGAAATAATGTTGGTTTAAAGTTTTAAATTTTTAATTCCTAGCAGGCGCATCTCATTGAAATTACACTTAGTTGATTAATTAGAAAAATAAAATTAGTGACAGAATAATTTAAATATAATTTTTTAAAATTAATTATTAAAATTTATTGATGTTAGAATTAATGAGGAAAAATAATTTTCCGTTATTCGATTTGATAACTAATTCATTGATTTATTTTTTTATTTTCTAAAGTTTGAGTATTCAAATATTATATATTATTAGAGGTTTGAATTGCTTGATTGAAGTTTTTTTTAGAGGTTCTTGATTGAAGTTAGGTAATTCTAGTACGAATAACAAAATTTTCACATCAATTAATTCTTTCTTTTACTGCCACATCAATTAATTCTAACACAGCAATAATCACTCTCAAATTTATATAAATATTTTTTATTACACTCATTAAATTTTTGCGATTCTAGTATGACTTTTGTGTAAATAATTTTTGCGATTCTAGTATGACTTTTGTGTAAATAATTTTTGCGATTCCCGTATGACTTTTGTGTAAATATAATTTCATCATTCAAGTGTTATCAGTTCTATGAATCATTTCAGCTGTCAGTTACTACCTAAGATTAGTATCTGTCCAAAGAAAAAAAAAAGTTAATTACTTAGTAGTTAGTACATAATTTTTTTAAGATAGAGTACAGAATTAATATAAATCACATTAATTAAGAATAAGTCTACTTGATTAGGTTTAGATTTTTAGTTTTGTAAAGGACGAAATTAGGTTTACATTTGACTATAAAGATGTCTATCTTAATATTTAGATGTATGACCACATCATACTTTTATCAATTAAAAACATAAAATGAAAATAAACATGCTTATATATTTATCATATTATTTTTTAATAAAAATACGATGCATGTAAATGTATTAAATGAGAACTATTTTTATTGTGAAAAATATGAAGAATAAATCTAGTTCAAATACCCATAATGAATGATCAAGATTAAAAGTTATTTTGTAGTCACATGAGTACATAAAAAAGTCATGTGCATTTTTGTTTAAATTTTGACTACTCAAATATAATTTAATGGTTTATATATATTTGTAATTCCTCAATTTTCACAATAAGAAAATGTCTTCCTTCGATTTGTTTCTTAATATGTATATTATTTTAATTAATGATATAATTTATAATAATTAAATTAAGAATGATGAAACATGGATAATGTTTTATTTTTAAAATAAATAAACTTAAAAAATTTATTTAAATTCCATCCAATAAAATACCCAAACATTTTGAAAATGCACTTGATCTACCAATAGTTAGACAAATATAGACAAACTATCCAAGAAAATACACTGGCGAAGAAAATAAAACAAACTAAGAAATTAAATTAAATTGATCAAATAAGTTAAAATTAATATACACACTAAATTTCTAGAATTTTTTTAAACTTCTCAACAAGAACCTATAAATTTATAAGGACTTTATGTAAGTTAAAATAAATGCTTACTGCAATTGAAGAAAAAAAATCTCATAAGATAAAAGTAAATCCAAATTAGACTTAAAATGTGTTTAACATGATAATTAGATTAATTTATAATTTTGATCAAATTAAAAGAATTTGATAAACTACTTATATAAATTTATTCTTTTACATCATTTTATATATTTTTTTAATTAATTTAACAACTAAAAACACTTATTAGCATTTAATTAACATATAAACTTTCAGATAATGCTTTTTTAGAATTTAACTAACTTATCACATGGTTTTGTGAAACACACTTTTAATCTTTATTACAACACTTAAATATATTTTTTTATTGTAATTTTTTTCATTCTTATAAATTTATTTTTTTTCACTTTAGTGTATTTAAATTATATTTATTGTCTTTCATCTTTATTGTTAATTTTCGTTACAAAATAACGACACCACAAACAAATTGATAATATCATTTTTCATGTCATCCTTTGATAATATCATCATGTTATGTGAATATGAGATGTCACATCATCATCATTATTATTTTTCTCTCTCTTTTGAGTAATATTATTTTTATAACAATTTTTCAAAATAATTATTTCTTATTTATTGTTTCTCTCTTATCATATTATTTATTTTATATTATACTTTTCTCTGGCTTTTCCAACATAATACTATTAAAAAAAATTTATTATCAAAATAATACAAACAAACAAAAATTCACTTTGGAGTAGTTTAATTTTTGTCACTCAAGATCTAACTTGAAATGAATGGAACATGTGTAATTAAAAAACAAAAAATGCATTATTTTTTAGGGTAAAATAAATTATTTATTCCTCTAAAATAGTTAAAAATTGATTTTTATTCCTCCAAAATTTTGTCTAGTTTTGATCCCTCATTTTTTCTAATGTGTTATTTTTTATCCAAACATCTAGTATTGTTAGTAGAGTGTTGATATGACTAATGAAGTCTCACATGAGCATTACACAAGTGGACATTTTGGGTGACATGATATCATGTCATTGACTGCCTTGTGGAAAATGATATTTTTTCTCCCTAAAAAAATTTAAAAGTTTGATTTTAATCTCTATAAAATTTTGAAGTTTAATTTTAGTCCTCTTAAAATATTATATTTTCATTTTAATATAATATATTATGCAATACTAAACATCAACAATCTTTTTTTATATGGTTTAATATTTTTCTCAATAATTTCAATTTTAAAAATAAATCAAGACCATATCAATATTAGAATATTCACTAAATTTTTCAAGAATAATACATTTATTTTTCAATTCATCCTCGTGTGAAGTTTTATTTTCTTTCAAATTAATAACCAAAAAGGGATTCGTACTGTAACCATTGTTCAAATTGAATCTTAATAAAAGGAAATTAATTAATATACTATTTACAGGAAACACTGTTAATCACTAAAGACTTTTTTTCAATCTCCAAATTAATTTACATGCTTATACTCTAATTGATAATAATGACAATAATAATTAGTGGCAATAAAATAGAGCCCAAGGCTATCCTTATTGTCTACACGACTATGGGTAAAGGCCAAAGATGCATTGAACACCCCAAAGAGAGACTCAAATCTCAATGTATGGCTGTACAAAACTTAGACTTTTTTTTTAAAAAATCAAACTGCATCGTTTTCGAACGACTTTATAAAAAGAGCTTCGGTTAAGTGGACTGCTTTTATAAAATGGGTTGGTTTTTATTTTTTTCAAATTACTTTTATTGTTTTAGGTTTGATTCAATTAAATTATCCATTTTATATTTATATAGATTATTTTTTTAACAAAAATTGAATTGAACCAAACCTCTAGATGAAAGCGGTTTAGCTAATCGAATTATTTTCATAAAGTGGTTCGGTTTAGTTTTTTCTCAAAAATAGTTTGGGTTTTTCAAAGTGAATTGGTTCAGTTTTAAATTGCTCGGTTCAATTTGAGAGACATGGAACACGCAAGAGAGGCCATAGAACCGGGAGGATCTTGAACGTGTCTTTAGCATAGAGCATTTTCTGGAGCAAAGAGATTGAGATGAACATTTTTTAGAGAGAGAGAACTATTTTCCCAGAAAGCATGACATGTGATGAAGAAACTGAAGAGAGAGCATCAGAGGGCGTTTGTTAATTACGAGAATTTTTTTTATGCATGAGAATTATTATTCCTGAATATATATATATTTATCATAATTTTTTAATTATTTATTCATTAAATAATTTAATTACAGTAATGTAATATTTTAATTATAATTAAACTTGTTTTTTAACTTGAAAATTTTAAATTCTCACTTCTCCCATAAAAGTATTTTTGTGGAAAACTCGTTTAACAAAAATTTTCAAAGAAACATTATTTCTTGGGAATGTTATTGTTTAAAAATGAATGTTATTGTTTAAAAATCAAACTAAATATGAGAAACTATATCAATCTCAACTTAAAATTTCAGGAAATTAAAAATTTCTCTTATATCAAATGTCCCTAAAATGAATGTAAAAGAATTAAGCACTATGTTAAGAAATTGGAATGAGCGTGGTGAGAGGGAGAGAGAATTGTGCACAATTTAAGTAATTAATTTTTTTGGTAATAAATTGTTGTGCATTTGAAATTATTTTTAATTTATTTTATAAAAAAAATTATTTTTAAATATTTTCTAAATTTTTACGTATTAATTGTTTCAAATTCATAATACAAATAAAATAATATTTTAAGATGAAATAAAAAATGCAAATAAAAAATAGATTATTGTAGGTCCAACAAAGTATATACTTAATTAAGAACTTCAACCTCGATCAAATCTGATTGAAGTTCTTCAAGATTTAAAATAACATTATAAGGCTGACAAAAATAAGTTAAGAAAATCACAAATCTATGATTGTGACAATTTTCTGAGTTAATCCTCTACTATGGGGGGTTTGCCATGTAGTTTAGTTTGATTTTTAGTCATTTGAATTCAACATAAAACAAAGATGTTGTGATTTGATTTGATTTAATTTAAATATAATATTAAATTCAAACAAAATTAAACTAATATTTTATACTTCGATTTGATAGATTTTTAATTTATTAATATAATTTAAATATATTAACTAAACATACATAATTATTATGTTATATTATTTTAAAAATAATTTTTTTAAAAAAAAAATTTGCTTACCATATTTTAGTTTAAAAAATTATTTTTAATTCTATTTAGCACTATTATAAAATGATATTACCAATTTATTTTGTAATCTAATAATAATTTATGCATCACTTGATATTTATAACTATTTTTTAACAATATTGATATGTCCTTTTTTAAATATAAAAGTAAAATATGTATCTTTATTATAAAGT
>PYAF01000602.1:3373222-3391738 GCA_007407185.1 Glycine tomentella
AATTATTTAATATTTATTATTAATTATCACAACAAAATCATATATTACAATTTTATTATAGAATGAAGTACACTTTGAATCACATACTATAATCATGATAAATTTAATATAATAGTAGCTACATAATGCTAAACATTCATTAAATAAAATTAATATAATTATAATATGTAATTTGGTTAGATTTAGTTTGATTTTTATAATTAACTTTGAAAACCAAACTAAACCGCAAAAATATGATTTTTTTTTAGATTTTAGTTTTTACAGTTTACAATTTAAATAATTTTTGGTTTTTTTTTTATGGATTTCTTGATTTGTAAACCATTTAGTTCAAATATGAACGTCCCTACAACCAACTCTACTCATTAATAGAACATCAAAATTAAATTTATGATAAATATGTATTAAGCTTATCATCATCAATATTAAATTACTTACATGCTTAAAAATTTCTAAAATAAAAATAATACCATCCTTAATTATTTCTTCAACTCAAGACTTAAGAGGACCCGGGTGGTGAGTGAACTTAGTACGAATTTCGCACTCTATCCTTTATTCTAAGCAAAAGGACATGTCAAACAATATTTAATACAAAATGACACGTGGTGCATAGCAATTAGCTTTGAGGTGTACATGATTAGTTGTGTGATACTATGCACAAGGGAATGTGGACGCACTCCCATCCAGATTCACCAAGTGTGTCACAAGATTCCTTGTATATATTATCCTCCTATATCTTCACATTTGAGATCCCTCTCTCACTCTTCCTCGTCATCATAATAACTCATAAGGTGCATGTGTACCTAAAAACAGTTTGTTGTTCGAATTTGTGTCACAAATTAGAGAGATGGAAGGGATTAGTTTGTGCAAGAAGAATTCAAAATTAGGAAAGAAAGATGACCTCTATCATATTATTCATAAGGTGCCTTATGGAGATAGCCCTTATGGCAAAGCCAAGCATGCTCAGGTATATTGCTTAATTACCCTTTTCAATTTGGTTTCACTTTTCTGTTTATTTGGTATCTGAAATACCGTTTTGTTCCTATACACAAGTGAAATTGTCTATAGCCAAATACGTGGTAACTGCACCATATTTATTCCTCTTAATTTTATGTTAGATTTTGAGGTTTGTTGTTCCAGAATTTTATAATTCACAATATTTGGAGTAATTGAAAGTGTATGCTGCCGTTTTTATAGTACTTTTTGGGGTTGTGAGACAGATTTTGGTACCGAAATAGAAAAACTTTTATTGCTTTACTGAAAAAAGTGTTCTTCTCAATCGACCAATATGCATGGCATCATTCTAAAACAAGTGGTGCTCTGTTTGTTCTCAAGAACATATTCTGAAGCATGGATATGTAATGAACTACTGTATATTGTTGACTTTAAACATTTCCACTTTACTTCATCTACAAAGTAAAGTACTTTAACTCCTACATTCCTTTTCCAACACTTGTTTCAGATCCGGTGCTTTTGTAAGATTCATAAAATTGAATCTTACAAATTCAATGGATTATATTTCCCTTTTTTATTTTATAAGTTATTCATATGATATAAAATTCCATCTCTCTCTCTCTCTCTCTTGTCTGGTGGTTAAGTTTGAAGTTTAGTTCTCAATACAATACTGACTGTGAGCAAGACTAATATTATCATGCATTAATCTATAAAACATGAATATCACTTAATAATGAGAAACATATGTGATAATGATCTTCTTTGAGCATCAGATCTAGCTTTCACTTGAGTGTGTAAACACCGACATATACAACACAACTATGACTAGTTAGCCAAACCAAATGACAATAACAGTTGTTGTATTTTCTTCATATAGGATCCTTAATATATTTGAAAGAATAATTAATATAGTTTAATAGTAGTACTAAATACTATATATTGTTATTTTCTTGGAAGTTGGTTGATAAGGACCCAGAAGCAGCAATAGTGTTGTTTTGGAAGGCAATAAATTGTGGGGATAAAGTGGACAGTGCCCTGAAGGACATGGCTGTTGTGATGAAGCAATTAGATAGATCTGAAGAAGCAATTGAAGCCATCAAATCTTTTAGAGGCCTTTGTTCCAAACACTCGCATGAGTCACTTGATAACGTTCTTCTTGACCTTTACAAGGTATTAAAATCTATATGCTTCATAATACATAGACACATAGTTTTCATTTAATACTATAGCTTACTATATATAAAGGAGATAGATTGGGTAAAATATCAGTTTATGTTGTTTAATAGTAGTAGTAGTAGTTAATATGATAATGATATTTATATATGATCAATCTAATTTATAGTTTTCCTGGAAGACAGAAATGTGGAAAAATAGAGGAGCAAATTGAATTGTTAAAGAGAAAGCTAAGACTAATCTACCAAGGAGAGGCCTTTAATGGAAGAACCACGAGGACTGCTCGCTCTCATGGCAAAAAGTTCCAAGTCTCAATCAAACAAGAAACTGCAAGATTATTGGTACTAATTAAATTATTGTCTTTGTTTGATCTAATTTGACATTTTTTCTTCTTATATACATGCTTAGATATTGAAACTTCAAAAGAAAAAGATAAATATATAAGCACATCATGAAGCTTTTAAACAAAATGCTAAATTAAACATAATTCAAGTCTCAGGCTACTATGCGTATATAACATGGTGATCATTTGTTAGACCTTCATATTTAACGTTTTTGCTGCCAGCGTTGAATATGGTGTGAATTCTCTTAGAAAGCATCCTGCTATATAACAAAGCTCTTAGAAGTATTTGGTTGTTTTAAATTTCATGGGAAAAGGATTATGAACAGTTGACCCAAGAATAAACAATAACAAAACAAAATCAAATTTGTTTTATTTGTTTTATCAATTGAATGAGAAAAAGAATATCTTATTTAGTAGTCAAAAGAAATATGTGATTGAGGTCCCTGTCAATAAAGAAGAAGAAAAATGTGATTGAGGTGGAAAAAAAAATACAATGGTTAGTTATATATAATTTATTTAATCAAACAATTAATTAGCCATAGCAGAGTCCAATATTCAATTTGTGACTCCCCAGCAGTCAGGTCAAAATTGGTCAAATACAGATTAATTTCCCCTATTAATTATTTTTTTAGATCCTTATTAATTTTTTTTGAATATTTTCTTGAGTAAAATATACAAGGTTCTTATATTATTATTTAATTATAAATTATAATGTACGATAAATATGTAGATTTTTACAGTAATTAATTATCTCTTAAAAGTCAAACCTGTAATAATTTATTATTAGTTGATCATGTAAAAAATTTCACTATAAAAATCAAACTCTTCCTTCTTCTTTTTTTCTTTCTGAAATTAGATTTTAATATATTGATTGATGGTGCAGGGAAACTTGGGCTGGGCCTACATGCAAAAGGAAAACTACATGATGGCTGAGGTTGTGTTAAAGAAAGCACAAATGGTAGATGCTGATGCCAACAAGGCTTGCAACTTGGGCTTATGCCTCATGAGACAATCTCGTTATGACGAAGCCTATTACATTCTTGAAGAAGTTTTAATGGGAAAACTTCCAGGGTTTGATGAAATCAAATCAAGAAAAAGAGCTGAGGAATTGCTTGAAGAATTGAATACTAATCTTCCCCAACCTGAGTTTATGGATGCTTTGGGCCTTGATGATGACTTTGTGAAAGGGATTGATGACATGCTAGATGCATGGAACACAAATAATAGACCAAGAAGGCTTCCAATCTTTCAGGAAATCTCTTCCTTTAGAGATCAATTGGCATGTTAATAACTTGTCCTTATCGTTGTATTTGTGTAATATTTCTATTAGGTTTAGGCTCCTGCAAATAGCCCCTTAATTTCTTCTCTAATTACCTGTTCTTCCTCTACCCTTTTTCTTCCTAAAATGGTGAGGGGGGAAAAGGATAAGGTTTGCTTGTATCTTGTAATTTAAAATAATAAATAGCATTCAATAAATAATAATATAATCGATATAATATCTAGTTTTTTTTCAGTCGATATATCCATGTGTTTGGGAACAGTTCTTTGACGTAAGTTTCCACGTCGACCGTGA
The DNA here is from genome assembly GCA_007407185.1 of Glycine tomentella. Lineage (NCBI taxonomy): Eukaryota > Viridiplantae > Streptophyta > Magnoliopsida > Fabales > Fabaceae > Glycine > Glycine tomentella. The sequence continues at coordinate 3,377,263 of PYAF01000602.1, forward strand.
AGCTACTCTCAATAACTCTCACATATTTTTTTCTAATTTGACCTAAAAAGTTAGGCATAAGCACTTTACAAACACTATTCCAAACACGTACACATAATATATATATCTAGTTAGTTGTAACTTGTAAGTTATGAGTTATGATTATTTGGATGGTGTATTCATATTCGATTCGAATTTGATTCTGATAATTTTATGAGATAGTTTTTTTTATGTATTTCTGGTGCATCTTTCATAATTTTCTTTTAATAATAATAAATGAAATAATTAATATTTTAATTATTTTCTCTTTTATTCATGTAATGACTAATGACTTCAAATTTTATTATGAATAAATAATATTTATTGTTAAATTATATTTATTATTTACCATTTTAATCATGTCCTCTTTTATTCATTATTCACATAAGAAAAAGAGCATAAGGTTTTGATTAAAGAAAACACTTGTGTTTGTTTTAATCACTAATTCTATTATTATTATTATTATTATTTTACATAAAAAAATTAACAGAATATGTAATGATATTTAATATATGATCTATTCGTTCAATAAAAAATAATAAAATATATAGAATGAAAAGTATAATTCTAGAATTACATTTAATAATCTAGGTTGCTACTGCGCAATATCCTCGAGACTAAGTTATTTAATGGGGAAAAAATGACATTTCTTTTTGTCTGAAATAAAGTGTGAAGTTTAGCAATCTCCTCAAGTGAAGGTGTGGAGGTTTTTTTTTCTCTCTCTATATATATAAGTAAGGAGTATTTTAACAAATCCAATATTAATTACAAGCACAACTTACTAACATACTTTTAAGTAAAAGTATATATACAACAAACCTTTAGATATTGAGAGGCGTGAGTGTATAAAGAATTAAAATTTTATTACTCAACAAATTTAAAATATGAGTTCAAGTCACTTTTGCACCAACTTACGTTTCTCAAAACATATTGTCACACAATTTCATCCTCCTCAAATTACCTATTAAGCAAGAAACTTTATCATGTGAGTCATAAAATTAAATACGAGATTAAAATTGAAGCCATTATTTTTTATATGTATATAATTGAAGTCATTATATTTACTTACTTTAAAGGGGTTGAATTTCGTCACAAGAAAGACTGATTTATCATGAATGGTTATGCAAGTTATTTAAAGGCATTCTATAAGTTTGGCACGTTCACTGAAAGTTTCTATGTGCCTGACTCAATTAAAGAAGTTTTCCAAGCTCAAATAAAATTTCTTCTGTCTCAATAAAAATGGAGTTTCTTGTACCAAAAATATGGGCAATTAACGTAAATATTGATACGTCACATTTTAAGTGAGTTATAAAGTCATGTTCACATTCAAATGTAATAGGAGAGGAATGCATTTAAGAGTAATTGTTTTAGATTTATTCTTTGTTATTATTATTTATATTTTTAAGATTTAATGATTAACTTTAGTTATTTATTACAAAGAGATACTCTTGGAATAAGTGGATCTCTCCTAAAAAATGTGATATGGTATAAGTCAAAAATTATGACATATTATATGGTTTAAAGATTTAATTTTTTTATCCAGGTTAGAGACGAATGGTGTCCCCCTATTAATTGAGCTAGAAGCTAATTTCGCTTACAATAAATGATTCTCAATAGTCTAAGAAAATTTTATATACAATGAAAATTGAACATAGATTCTCCTACTAAATAAATTATTTTCAGTTATGTGAGCACAACAAAGATTTTTTAGCATTTAATTAAATTAAACCCCATAGATTATGAGTTACGGTTTAAGAATATAATAGAAATTAAGTAATATATGATGTTCGATTTACTTCAATGGGAAGTAATAATTAATAATGGAATTAATTTTAAGAGTTTCTATTACAATTTTAAATTATTTATGTGATAATCAAATAACCTGTATAACTATTATTTGTGTGAAAATAAGCAAGTTTCTATCACTCTTAAAAAAAAAGTTAAAATATATTTTGTATTATCATAAATATGAAAATGTTTGAAATTCGTAAACCCTCCATAATTTTCAATATGTTTTTGCGTCCTTAGAAAATTAAAATGTATTGATTTTTTGTCTGGATTAAGGTTCGAATATCCAATCCTAGCTGCATTATTTTTTTACATATGTTATATGTATAACTGATATAAAAATGTTAGATTTTACATCAGTTATATATAATTAATATAAAAAAATGTCACATTTATATCAGTTATATACATAATCGATGTAAAAAGTATTCATCGTTGGTTTGGATTATCTGAACTTACATCCAAGCTAAAAAATGACATTTTAATTTTGTTTGGATGAAAAATGTACTAAAAATTTTACAAAGACGAATTATGAATATTTTCATATTTTTTAGGACGAAGAATATCTTTTAGCCAAAAAAAGTAACATACCATCAAAAAATTAAAGAATAGGTTAGATTTTTTATATATCTGATTAAATATATATTTAAGTTTTTAAAAGTGTATAATGGTTGCATTAATTCTTAAAATTAAGAAAATTTTAATTAAGTCTATGAAAAGTTTAGTAAGTCAATTACATTACTGCAATTTTTTTTTTAAATGTAACTGAAGTAATAATATTAATACATGTTTACAGGTAAAAATGACAGTAAGTGATGAGTTTAGGGATTCAAGTGAAACAAATAGAAATTTAATGGAAATATTTATAATTTTTTTAGTTTCAAATTCTACGATGACACCACTTTTCTCTATACAGAGTTGTATGATTTTTATTTTATATAAAATGAATTTAGGTATGTGGTGCCAACTATTAATTATATGTTTCAAATAGATTTGACCATTTTCATTTTTTTATAAATGGATTCTGGTATGTGATTCTTACAGTTAATTATGGGATTCAATGTAATATATTGAATAGAGTCTCCTGTTTGAGGAGTCTAAAATGTCAAAGTACATTAAATAATAAAATTAATTTTAAGTGTTTTTATCATAGATTTTAAATTATTTCTGTGGTCGTGAAGTAATACACAATCTCAAAATTAGAGAATAGGCTAGATCTCTTATACACATTTATTCCAAACTTTAGCAGAATTGTGTGTTTTTATTTTATTTTATGAAGATAGATTTAGATATGTGGTGTCAACTATTAGGAGATTCAATTTCAAGGTGATATATTAAATAGGATTTCTTATTTTAGGGGTCAAAATGTCAAAGTCCATTTATGATTATATGAGATATAATACCCTTGTGTTGCATAAGTTCATTTTGTTCTAAGAAACATATTTGAAATATGTAGAAAACTTATTTTAAAATAAAGTTTTTAATATATGGTGTTCGATTTACCTTTATGGAATATAATAATTAACCATGTAATTAATTCTAAGGGTCTCTATCATAGACCCTAAATTATTTTCAATCATCAAGTAATGCACCACCGTACAAAATTAAAGAATAGACTAGAATTCTTATACACTTTGTATTTCGAACATTCCTTTAATAGAGTTTTTTGTTTTTAATTATATATATATGGATTCAAGAATGTAGTGCTAGCTATTATTAATTATGGAGTTCAAGGAGATGTACTGAAGAAGGTCTCCCATTTTAATGGAGCTCATTATATTATTATGCTAAATATAATATTTGTTTGAATATAAAAAATATAATTTAAATATCTTAAAAATATATTAAAAATGACTTTTTAATATATGATATTTGACTTACCTCAAGGGAAGGTAACTAATTAATGATAAATTTATTTTAAGGGTCCCTATCATAACATTTAAATTATTTGTGCGATCATCATGTAACATACCTCCACAAACTTAAAGAGTTTATTAGATATGTTATATATTTTCTATTCCAATTTTTTCTTTAAGAGACTGATAATTAGTTCAAATGAGAGGGAAGAGATTTTAATGGAGGGGAAATGAGGGAAGGGAAATGATTTTATTAGACATTATATTCAAGAAGGAGAATGGAGGAATTTTAATAGAGAGGAGGGGAGGTAATATTTTATTATTTTGTTTATAAGGAGGGGTTTTTAAAAATTATTTTGTCTTTGTACCCTTATAATTTTAGATTTTAAAACATTGGTTTGAATGTTTTAGTCATTATGCATAAATGCTTTAAATCTCCTCCCTTCCTCCCCAAATCCCTCCAATATTGGAGATGAGCAAAAATTCAATGAGGAGGGATTTTGTTGTCCTCCATTTCCCCCTCCATTTACTCCCAACTAAACACTATGTAGTAAACTCATATGTTGGCGCGGTGGTATAAGGTCTTATTGTGTTCACATGTGAAAGAACAATGTATCTAGCAGGATAATCCGTATTCAATTTCTTTAGTTGCAAAATTACCTTGGACTAATGACAGTCACACACAACAAACATGATTAGCCTTTGATCTAGTGGATTGGGAGGCACTTGTGGTCTTTGAACTTAGACAAAAAAAATATATAATGGAATTGTACGTTTTCAATTTTATATAAGTGGATTCATGTAGATGATGTTGACTATTAATTATAGGACTCGAGGTGATATATTGAATAGAGTCTCCTATTTGAAGGAGTCCAAGATGTCAAGATCCATTTAACAATGAAATTAATTTTAAGTGTCACTATCATAGTGTGGTCGTCAAATAACACACCATCTTAAAATTAAAGAGTAGGATATCTCTTATACACATTCTATTCCAAACTTTAACATAATTATATTGTATTTTTATTTTACATAGATAGATTTAGATATGTGGTGTTGACTATTAGAGGATTCAGGGTGGTATATTGAATAGGAACCCTTATTTTATGGGGCCAAAATGTCAAAGTTTAATTATGATTAAATTAAATGTAATACCCATGCATTGTATTAGTTTATTCCAATCTAAAAAATATGTATTGTAAATATGTGGGAAATAGATTCAAAGAAATGAATTTTTTAATGTATGATGTTCAATTTTCACCTTCATGGAAGATAATAATAAAAAGAAATGAAGTTTATAATGTATGAAGTTTGTTTTACCTTCATGGAGGTAATAATTCACAATAGAATTAATTTTAAAGGTCTTTATTATAGATTTTAAATTATTTGTGTGAATATCAAGTAATTAGGGGTGTTAATCGAATCGAATTCATTTGATGGACATGAGTAATGGAATTAATTCTTATCATTTTATTTAAAGTTGTCAATAATTTTAATTTGATCATGTTATTATATTTTCGATTAAAAGAATAATGATATATGTGGAGTGAAAATTATAGAGAAATTAAATATTTTAAATAAATTAAATAATTAGCTATTAAAAAAAGAATATTTTTACCTTGCATTAATATAAAATTAAATATTTATATAATAATAGATAATAAATGGAAAGAAAAACTTGAACATATATAATAATTTTCTTTCTTTTTATCATAACTCGATGACATTAAGCAAAACAACCTGAATTTAATTGGTTTGGTTTTATTCATATTAATTATTTTTTTAAAATTGGAACCAAATCAACCCAATAAAATATAATCAGTTCAAATTTAATTTTACTATAAATTCAAACCAATTCAACCTCTTATTACCCCTACAAGTAATGCACCACTATTAAATTTAAAAAATAGGCTAGATCTTTTATACAATTTCTATTAGAGTAAATGACATTTGTACCCTCTGTATTTATTTCAAATTGCATCCGATACTTCTTTCTTTTTATACATTACTTTTATCCCATTTTGTTAACGTTGTTAACTAACGTCAATTGAAACATCTGAACATACGAAATTACTCGTTAGAGTAAATTACACTCGCACCCTTGTGTTTTTCTCAAATTGCACCCGATACCCTTCCTTTTGTATACATTACTTTTACCCAACAATGCTAGTATCCAGGGAACTAGATGCAACAATGATGGTGGTCGAAGTTACAGCCGGAGACGAGTAGGTGGTGGAGGTGAATATGGTGGCGAGTATAGTGGTGGCGGTGACTATGGTGGTGGTTGATCCAGCAGGAGTGGGTGCATCCGGATGTCATGTTGGTGGGCGAGGATGACAATGAGGAGAAAGAGATACTGCTGTTGTGAGAGAGGGGGGAGGAGGAGAAGGAGGTTGTGGTGGTATATGAAGAGGATTGTTGAAAAAGATGAGGATTTTTAAAACCCAAAATGTGATTTTGAGAAAAAAAAATGAAAATATTTTAAATGTAAATTTTTATTAAAAATTATGTGATTAATATGTATCTACTTTAAGCTAAATTATTAAATAATATTTAAAAAGGATGAAAAATGAATATAATGTAAATTAAACAATTGAGATATTTTTTTTTGTAAAATAAAAAAAAATATCAAGAACAATTTAAAAAAAATACGAGTATAATTTATCCTTTCTATTATGAACTTTCCATTAATAGAGTTGTGTGTTTCAATTTAATACAAATGTATTGAGAAAGCGGTGCTAACGATTAATTACGAGGTTCAAGGGGATATATTGATTAGAGTCTTCTTCCATTTTAATATGATCCAAAATGTAAACATTCATTTTATTATTATACTAAATATAATATTTATTTGAATCTAAACAAATATAAATTAAAAATCTAAAAAATAATTTAAAATGAAGTTTATTAATATATGTTTCGTGTACCTTATCTTTATTAAGAAAGTTTAGAGAGAGTGGGACGTGTTTCAATCAATGACAGAAAAAACAATCGAATTTAAAACATAATAGAATTACTTACATTTAAGTTACCTATAGAGACGAGTAAAGGTTTAAATCCAGATCTCTCAAATGCGAGACTTTCTATCATTTCATTCTACTAATCTTTTAAGTTACCTATGATTTGTCTTAATAAAAGTAATAATTAACTATGATAATATGTTAAATTACCCATAACTTCTATATTGACCTCCTTACCTAAAAAAATTGTATAAAAGAAATTATATCATATAAAAATAATTAACTCAAACATTATATTTCACAAATAAATAAAAATTGTGTTAGAATCTTAAATTATTAAACAGATTAAATAAATACATTTTAGCTTAGTGTCTATGTTCAAGAAAGCTAAATAACATTTTTTCTAACTTAATTTTCAAAGAAATAGATAATTTAAAATCATCTCCAAATCAATAAAAGCATTTATTTTAAAAAGAAACTATTTTATAAATTATACACACGCTAAAAGTTATCTAGTTCTGTGAAATAAATTATTTCGATCTACCAAAATAGTTTATTTTCTCTTCCCCTTTTTCTGTAGACGTTGAAGCGGTGCACGTCGTTTCCGAAACCAACCTAAAATCGCACAGCGACACGTGTCAAGTGCTTTGCTAACAGTCGTTGATGAACTCTACAGTGGCCCAACACCGAAGGAAAAGGAACGAGGATGCAAAGCCGTCCAGGTTCACAAGGCTGTTGTTGTTGTTGTTGTTGTTTGTTCTCATCTTTTGTTCCACCTTTCACAACTCCAAAGTTGAAACTCGAAAGCGTGTAATCTTAATAATCGTAACTAACAAACTTGAGAGAGAGAGAGAAGAGAACTAGTATTGTTTCCTTTTGTTTCTCTGCATCTCACACACAAATGGAAGAACCAAGTGGCTGCAACAAGAGTGCCCCAAAAGGAAAAAAAGATGACCTTTACCATGTACTTCACAAGGTCCCTTATGGAGATAGCCCTTATGTCAGAGCTAAGCATGCCCAGGTACATAATTAACATCTTTGCTTCCACCTATTCAATAAATACAATTCTTCATATCCTACACATGATTTTAAGAAACTACTAGTAGTTTCAGTCTTGTAGCTTTAATGTGATTCTTGTTTCTCCATGGGTTTTCAAAAACTTTAATTAAATATCTCTACCCATTTTTAGATTATCTTAATTCTCGCTTTTAAGTTTCTATTTTTTTCCGGGGGTTTAATTAATTGAATTCTAAATTACACCACTTGTGTGTATCTGTTTGGTATTTTCTCTCATGTTGTTTTTGGTTTGATGGGTGATTCGTGGTCCCGATTTCATTGTTTGATTGATTCAAGAGCCATGAATAATTGAATTTTGTAAACTTAGAATATACTTTGCTTAGCGTGAATCTAATTGATCTTAATTTGTCTCTTTTTATAAAAGCATAAGTGAAGCCATATATAGCCGTGGATTTTTTTTGTTGAATGTTGACTTTTTCTAAATTTTTATTTTGGAAAGAAGAAAATCAACTAATGTTTTTATAAATTCCTCCATAGTTGAAAAGTTTAATCTGATCACGAGTTTTTGTGCGTTTTTTACTAACCCCTTTTTAACGGAATGAGATATTATTGTATGCATGATTCGAGTTTAGACCTTTTTTTTTTCTTCCTTGTTTCGCTATGCTTATTAATTATTTACTTGGCCAAACTACTACTCTCATTCTTTTTCAGAGTTTGGATTTAATAATCCACACAGTTCAATTTCATAATGGATTTTTGCTGCAATTTTGATGGCTTTCAAAATTTTCTCGAGGAGGAAAGATATTATCATTAAAATTTGGATTTAATTATTTAAACAATTCATTTTTGTTGCTGTAATTAATTCTTACTTGATCAAAGATCTATAGTTATAGTAGTGGCAATAATAATGCTAATAATAATTATGTGAATTATGAAGCTGGTAGAAAAGAACCCGGAAGCTGCAATTGTATTGTTTTGGAAAGCAATAAATTCTGGGGATAGAGTGGACAGTGCTCTAAAAGATATGGCAGTAGTGATGAAGCAATTGGACAGATCTGAAGAAGCTATTGAAGCCATTCGTTCATTTAGAAGCCTTTGCTCCAAACAATCCCAAGAGTCCCTTGATAATGTACTAATAGATCTTTACAAGGTATAAATCTCCTTAAGCTCTTGTTTAATTATTCATTTGATAATGTACTAATACTTTTTTTTTACTTGAAAACGTCATTTTTAATCATTACACATAATTTTTTATCCTTTTAATCTCCACGGCGAGGACTAAAAAGATTAAAAATTGTGTATATAAGGACCAATTAAGTATAAAGGCTAAAACTAAAAGTAATTTTTTTTCTATAATTTTATGAATTAAATGAATAATTAATCATTTTTTATTTCTTTGATATTGACATGTTTGTCCGTTTACTTTTTTTTCCTGTCTTCCTTTTAAATATGAATCGATTTTTTCAATTGTAAACAACCTTGAAATTAGATGAAAACATGAAAATGAAGATGCTAATTAGTTTTTACATTGTTTTATATACTTTTTTCAGTTATATTTAAATAAGCCTCAAAACCCAAATACTTGTTATTTTTGTACATGTAGAACCCAAATAATTTTTTAAAGAGTTTCCTCAATAATTTGAAGGCCAACTAGTTGAAGAGTTGTTTTCTAGTGTGTACAGCTTTTATTTGATTCGTTGAAACTTCATGTTAACCAGCGGTGAACGAATTTATTTTTTGTTTTTTGGGTACGATGTACGTGTCTTTTAATTTTATTCTTTGATGGTACAATGAATGGGTGTCTTTCTACTTGGGTCTCATAATTAACTTCTAAGTTAAATTTCATTTGTTGAAATGATAGAAATGTGGAAAAATAGATGAGCAAATAGAAATGCTGAAGCGAAAGTTGAAGTTGATATACCAAGGTGAGGCCTTCAATGGGAAGCTCACTAAGACAGCAAGGTCTCATGGCAAGAAGTTCCAAGTTTCTATGAAACAAGAGACTTCAAGATTACTGGTATTTGATCTAGTCTAGAAATTACTATTCTTTTTCCTTTGCTGAAAGTTTAAGGATTGCCTTGATTTTTGCACATAATCTATTTAACATGCTCCCTCCACACTCTCATTTGATTGTGGTTTTGACAAAAACATTTTTTTAAGGAATTGACAAAACATATCATTATCATTGTTAACTTAAAAAAAAAATAAAATTATTATCATTTTTTTGGACATTGACATATCTAAACATTATTGTACAGGGAAACCTGGGCTGGGCCTACATGCAAAAGATGAACTACATGATGGCCGAAGTGGTGTATCGGAAAGTCCAAATGATTGATCCAGATTGTAACAAGGCCTGTAACTTGGGCCTATGCCTCATCAGACAAGCCAGATATGAAGAGGCTCAATTGATCCTGGAAGATGTATTAAAAGGTAATCTTCCAGGCTCAGATGATAGCAAGTCAAGGAAAAGGGCCCAAGATCTCCTAACAGAGTTGAGATCCATGCTACCTCCACCACATTTCTCAGATCTTTTGGGCCTGGATGATGAGTTCATCAAAGGCCTGGAACAATTGATGAATGAATGGGGCCCAATTAGATCAAAGAGACTTCCAATTTTTGAGGAGATTTCTTCATTTAGAGACCAATTAGCATGTTAAGTTCATACTTCGTGTGTATAGCTTTCATACATTGGGATGGGTAATAAGTGTTTATGGAGAACTAGCTTCTTTTTCCTATTTTTGATGGAGTGGAGGGTGTTGCTTTTTTGGAAGAGTGAGGAATTAAATGAAGTGAAGAACTGGATGTAAATTAATGATGATAACAAAATAATAAGCCTATATTATTTTATAAACTCCAATAAGAAATTGGATTGCGATCAAATGGTTACTTGTTCCACATGAATGTAAAACCTGAACTTTAAATAAAGTTTAGGTATGCTTAACCATCACTATAGCACCATAGATCCCAATTAGGTTGCCGACCGTCAGCTTACACTCCCAACCTTCAAGTCGCTTCTGGAAACAGTTTCAACTTTCAACAAGCCTTGTGATGACCTTCAACGACCCTTTTCTTCTTTTTCTGTCCAACTTCATTCTTTTTTCTTTTTTTTTAACTTCATGAATTTTATTCATATGAAAATCAGTCCTACTCTCCTTCAATTTTCTCCTTTCTAGGAATTAAAGTGAAACAATAAAAAATCACAATTCTAGCTTAAAAAACTCACGAATATACACAAACAAATTAAGAGACTAAGTTGTCCTATCTCGTGAGTTGGCTACTTCATGGGGTCTATGCAACTTTTTCTATTTTGGAAAATGAAAAGAAAATAATTAATTTTATTTCAAGTTAACATCAATCTAGCTATAAAGGAATGATCTACATCCCACAATAAAGTCTTAATAAGCCTTTATACTTGTTGTGATCCGAGTTCTCTGAATCCAGTTCAACTAATTTTTTTTGATTTAAATATAATTTTGATTCCTCTATTTTATTTAAATTATAATTTTTGTTCTTTTATTTTAAAATTGAAACATTTGATCCTTTATTTTTTTTAAAAATATCAATTTTAGTCTCCCTATATCAAAATACAAACATTTAATTTCCATATTTTAAAAAATTTATAATTTTGCTCCCTATATTTTTTAAAATTCATAATTTTGGTTTAATTTTTAATTTTACCTACATTTTATTTATTTTATTTCTTATTTTTTAATTAATCCAATCAATTTTTATGGTACCCTAAATAAATATGTTAAATTCAAGATTTAATTTGACCAAAAGAAAAATAATTAAATTGTACACAAAATTAAGAATTTGATTAAAATTGTAAATTTTTAAAGTAAGAAAATTAAATATTTTATTTTAAAATAAAAAAATATTTTTTTTAAATACTAGCATGAGATGTAACAATTTTAAAATGAATGATAGGAAAATAATAAAAGCAGAATTGGATGAATTAATTATGTGGAAAAGACAAAAACAACCACTTCCATTTCCATCTTTTTCAGCCGGCTTCTAAATCGAATGCACACCTAAACGTACTTTATCCCAAAGTCATCATAACTTTGCCTCCTAACACCTACCTCTTCAACCCAAAGCTCATCACCGACATGGCAGAGATGCGGAGCTGGTCGAGCTCCATGCGGGCCCAGGGCAAGCTCATCGGGCTGCTCCTCACCATGGGCTTCCTTCACGCGGGCCAACTCTCGCTCGTGGCCCAGGCCCGCCAGGTCTCCGACGTCGTCGCCGTCTCCGTCTACGTGAACCCGGGCCAGTTCGCGCCCTCCGACTTAGACGGCGACGTCAAGAAACTAACGTACATAGACTTGGGCTATTATTTCCATGCTTTGCATTCTGCTATCGCTGGGGCTATTATTTCCATTAACTCTTACATTTCTGTTTGATGTTGTTCCATGTAGACTGACTGATTGATTCTTTGTAGGTTCCAGATCTTGATTTTTCCATAAAAGTGATAGGTGCTGAAATAACACGTGATAATGATAGCCTGGCATTGAGTTCACGTAAAGTGCACCTTTCACCTTAAGAGAGGGAAAAAGGTATTTTATTCAAATATAGGTTATGACAGATTTCTTTCTGCCAGCCATCAGCCATGCATGATTACTTTTAGATGCATTTTACCGCACCATGAAATTCTAAGAGAGCTGCTACCAGTGGCACTGCTAGGAATCAGTGACCTGGTTGGTTTCCTTTTTAATCAAGAATTCATGCATGCATTATTTATACAATACATGGGATTGAAGATTCAACTATTGTTTTTTCAATATTTATTTTATTGGTGTTGTTTTGTTCCGGCAAAAACTATGCCAAGGACAAAAGGCCAGCACAAGGCACCTGCTTCCTTAAGGCATGTGGTCTGTTTTACACATTAGGATTGCTGTAATTTATGTTAAGTATCACCATACATTGAAGATAGCTAGGAATACTGTTGGAATGGACAATCTGGTAACTATCCTTATGGATCAAATTTGTAAACTTTTGGATTAGTATAATAAGCTCGAGGGTTTTCTGGTTGATTTTTTTTTTCCACTTCTATATTTCTAGCTAAAAATTGTATTAGGAAGCACTTAAACCCGAGCTTTTTTGTACAAGTGTATAATTGTCCCAAGAGTGGGGTACATGGGAAGATAATCATGAATAAAATGGATCAGCGTACAATCCCCACTATGCTGGACAACGTACAAAATATCTTTTCCATAGCTGCACGAGTATATAATTGGAAAGATGAGCGTGCAATGGTGCACATACCCACTTTGGTTGACTGCCACTAACATTTTCTCATATCTGTTCAGTTGTCATTATCTGTGACCATGATATATATTTTTTAACTACTAAGGCTGCATTTGTCAAAAGAAGATGCACTTGGATACGTAGGAAAAGAGTCACCAGAAGAATGTGGGGAGCTCAAACAAAGTGGCATAGCCACTAGCAAGCTAGCATCATTATTGAAGTTGCCTGCCAAAGTGTGCAGATTCTTCCCAAATGACATTGCTTAGGTCGTTCGAGATAACTAATATCAATTCTAAGGTAGTTCATGGCCATTTAGGCTTGTTTGGTTGGGCTGACAGAAATAAAAGATGGAAGATGAAAATGAAGTGTAGTTTGGTATAAAGTTACAAGTGGAGGGCATAGCTTAAAATTTATTTTTTTTCCCAAATTGATTTTTAAAACAAAAAAAAAATCGATTTTTTAGACCAATAAAATCGATTTGTCAAAAATATTATTTCATACCTATTTCTGTTAAATCAAACACCACAACATATTATTTCATTTCTACTTTATTTATTCTTTTTCAAATTATCTCTTTATTTTCATCTGTTCATTTCTCTGTTCTGAATCAAAGACACCCTTAAATAGGAAGAGAAGTTTCAGTCAAGTTGATTGTTTTGAAGGCTCAATCTCCGATGTCCATCCACATTGTGGAATATCTCAATAATCATCAGTCACGCCTTAACGCCAAATGACCCTTCATTTGACGTGGATTTGCAAAATAATGTCCATCATTAGGCCCCGTTTCGTATTTTATAATTAAGAATGATAGAATAACCTAAATAATTTTATTTTATTTTTAACAGCAAAATTAATTTTTATTAATAGATACTGCATGATTAGTGGCACAAGAAGTGGCTACCAATCAGCAAAGCTGTTAATACATGGTTCCCAAAGGAAAGCAACCCAAGCTAATCCCAATTCCTTTCTCTGCCTAAAAAGTAACCCACCCCAGTTCCATGAAGTATATAACATCATCAACAGAATATGTATGCTGCCAGAAGTGACTTTGAATATGTCCCCATACATAACACCGATTCTATATTTCATGCGCAAAGTTACACCGAAAAAACAAATGATCCGCTGATTCCGCGCTGTCATTACAGAACACGCATTTGATGTTATCTCCAGCAGGGATGACGTTTAGGTTGTGAAGGTTGAGTTTTGTTTGAACCCTGTTTCTTGACTGTCAGCAAATAAAACCTCTGACCTTAGATGATATAAATGATTACAAGATTTTAATTTATGAATTAGTTTTAATTCATCAATAATTCAAATAGTTTTTATTGTTGTTCAATTATATATTTTTATTGTTTTATTAGGAAAATTATTGATTTTTATAATTACTTGAAATATTATATCTAAGGTGAATTTTAATTAGTTGATAATTTTAAAAAAATTATATTTATAATTATATAATGTCAGTGCAAAATATTTAATTTATAGACATGCACAATTGATTAAGTTTCTACATTATCAATTAATTTAAGTTTATAGATAATATTATAAAAATTAACTAACTATACATAATCATTATTAAAAGATAAT
>PYAF01000602.1:3391838-3431453 GCA_007407185.1 Glycine tomentella
TGAACTTATTCATCTAACTTTGTTTATATTGATAAAAGTTTGATTTTATTTTCAGTTTAATAATTTTTATATTGTAATTTATACCACAAATACTCATGATTAAATGACAAATATAAAAAGTACACTCAGTATATTTTAATTAAATTTTTAAGGTAATCACTAACCTCGTTAGACATAGAGAATGAATAGACTTCATTACTGATTTTTAAATATTTACTTGCATGAGAACTTTGTCACGAAGATCTTAAATACTTATAATAATAAAATCTTCAATACTCTTTTTTTCCGCCTCTTGCTCCATTTCTCGTTCATCTTCTGATGTTGGCATCAGTTTCCCTTGATGCTCCAGCTTTGGGTGTATGATGATCTTCCAAGAGGTCATGTCATGTTGATTCCCAAGCTTCATTCAACTTGCGTTTGCTATTCCAAGAACACGCAGCTCGATCATCAATGTCAGAACTTTGCCGGTCAAAATAAAATTAACAGGAATGTTCATGGCAACCTATAAGTTATACATCTAACACTTCCCCGCTATCGCATTCTTTCCATTTTAATGAACCACTTCCATTGTTCCGTGAAATTCGTGTTTTCCAACTTACTTTTCGTTCAAATCAACCCTTTATTCCTTAGACTTTTCAATTGAACTTTAGTCTATAATATTTATCAACTCTAATCCCCTTACGCCTGCCTACCAATGGATCATTAAACAACTTAATATTCGTTCAAGTCATTTTTTATTTCTTTGACTTTTCAATTAAACTTTAAAGTCTGATGTAACTAAATCTAATTGGGCATACCAAATGAATGAACTAATAATTAACAAGTTGAAACAAAAACCACTAGCGTTTAGAATTAGAACATAAGCAAGGCCTCAGCGAACATGGATAAACGTTCACACACAAACGCACAAATAAGTCTAACAAAAAATATGGTAAATTGGTAATAAAAAAGCTCAACTACGTAATGGTTGGTTTCTTAATATGTAGCATACTTAAAAAACATAATCCTCAAACCAAATGCTGAAACTCCCACCTAAACTATAGAGAATGACAGATTAGCATTACGCTATGGGAGACAGGATGATAAAGACTAAACAATTCACACTATACAAGCAATGCCATATAACATCGATCATCGGAGAAGTCGGAAGAATGTAAATCCCAAAAAGTAATTCAAAAGCACTATGTCGACAGTTGAGGCAATGGCAATCTGCTAGCAACAATCTAATCAAGTGAGGAGACAAATACCACAGTTGAAGCCAGGACGTGGGAAAGACTCATCATTTACCACAGTTGAAGCCACCACAAACCGAAAGAACAATAATGAGAATCAAGGCAATGATGATACCCAGAACGATTAGCTTTATCTTCATGTTTTGGAACCACATCTTTCTCCTAATCTTGGTTCCCTGCTGCCTGAAATCTTGAGCCTGCAAAATCAATTTAATTTGATGAGGCACAGAAAAGATAAGCAATGATGTTTAGAAGACATAAAAATGGTACAAGAAACTAAAAAGATTTAATTGCTCTAACAAGATAAGTCACTGCAAGCATAGTATTAATCAAATTCAATGTTTGAAGGGGGAAAAACATGAATACAAAATAACTCAAGTACACAAGTTACATCTCACAATGCTCACCAATAATTCAAAAGAGTGTAATAGACAGGCTTGCCTAACTGAATAAACTGATGACTTCTATTTAAAAACATACACACATCCAAGGGCAGTTTAGTAAATTGGTTTTATCATAGTGACCAAATTCTCTGAAAAATCTCACATAACATGTACAAAATTCATCTTAAAAAAATCTAATGCTGTAAAAAGTGACAAACCCAACATAACACACACATAGTATTAGATATATTGTTCTCTTGTATGTTATAACAACCTTGTTGACTAATGACTAATATTTGGGTTGCTTATTGCATCTGTCCAAGACCATATCCACTATGGACTATTATGTTTAAAGTTTCCTCAGCTTGGTAAATATAGACGTAAACTTAGCATCCATGGGTCAGTTTGTAGATGCCTGTGTCTAATGTATAATTACATCTATACTATTGATAACTGAAAACACCAATAAAAAAGAGAGAGAGAGAGAGAGAGAGAGAGAGAGGGGTTTAAAGAGAGACTCCTGCACAGTGACCTGGTGCACAAGGCTCCCATTTCCATCTCTAATAATTTATTACTTTGCATTTACAGAATCATTAAAAATATGCAATAGTGACAAACAATAGACCTGAGAGCGAAGGTTCTCTGTTTTATCCACCAAAAGCTCAATTTTCTCCCCACGGTCAAGAACCTGTCAAATAGGATATAAATGTCACAGCAGCTTATGAGAAGTTTAAATTCAAATCCCTCCATATATGCCTACCAAAAAAAACACTAAAGGGAAATTTTAGCCTCAGAAAACACTTTCAACCCATCCACAGCTAAAAGGATAAGATGATAATTGCTTTACCTTCTCGATATTTTCCATCATAACTCCTTTGACTTCTGAAACCTGAGCCTTCACTTTTGCAAGCTTGCTAATTTCCTCTGGGTGATCAACACAGTACTGCATCTGCTCCTTCAACTTAGGTCTATAGAGCAACAAATATTTCACAATAATTAATGTCATTATAGTAAATTAACAATACAAATTTGCAGCAAATATACATACGCAAACTCTCTGTTGAGGCTCTGAGCAGCCGCTGTTGCTGCTTTTCCTCCAGCATATTTCTTGGTAAAATCTTCCTTGATTCGTTCAAGGAAAGCAATTGGAATCTGCCGTCCAGCAGATTCAACGGCAACCACACAGTAAGCTACAATATTCAGCAGGCCCTTAATTAGTTCCAACTAACAGTAATTATTACTTCAGTCAATGAAACAAAACAAAGTATCACCAACAAAAAGCAGGAAGTTCAAAAAACACAGTCATGCTACCAGCAATAAAGCCAGAATTAGTCATTTATAATTCCATATAGTGCATCTCCAGAACAACCAAAATGATTTTTATTCAAAACCCTAGCAACATTACTAAGTTTCCCTCAATCATCCTCAGTTTTTGGACTGTCCACAATGGTTGCATCGCAACTGCAATTGTAGCAACATCAGCCACAATTATCCATAATGTCAAGGATCGTGATGAAACCACAACCACAACCGCAAATTAAAACCTTGATCATCCTCTTCAGCAGCCACCAAAATAAAAATAAAGGAAATTTTTTCCTCAATATCCCTGTCTAAATGTTGTTTTGTCATACGTTAGATAGTTAACAGAACAACTACAACAGATGCAACAATAGAAACTACTACATATGCCTAAAAAGACAACAACGTAAACGATCCAATTCTGAGTTGCACAAATTAACTTTCACTGTTTCCTTTTCCATCTTCCTTTAAACTTTTTTCACATTCTAGCAACGAAACCAATCGAAGATTCCATCAACAACTATCGATCGCGGTAGTTGACCTAATCAAATCAAGCAACGCACGCCTAGTAACAAACGCTCTTTTTTTTCCCTTCAATTTCCGCACCATTTCCTGCACGCAGATCAAGAAGTACCGAACAGCCTAATCCAGAGTTGATGAAGATCGGACGAATCGTATTTTAAATATGCATCCGAAATTTGAACCGTCCGATCTTCATCAAAACGGCGCAGGTTCACCACCGCGTAAACGCACCGAATCCAGTTCCAACAATAGATACAGCAAAATCAAATAACGGATGCAGATCAGCGAAAACAAGAGAACACAGAGAAAGGGAGAGAATAGTTTACTGAATCCGTTATCGACGAGGTAGTTGAAGGTGTGGCCATCGCAGTTGTAGGTGAACTTGTTGTTGGAGGAAGGGAGTTTCTGGAGGCACTGCGCCGCCACGCCGGTGAAGTTTCCGGTGAACTCAGTGTACTCCGCTAGGATAACGGTGCCTCGAGCGACGAAGCTGTAGATCAACGATTGCTGTCCCATCGCCGCCGGAACCACAACCGCAGCAGCAGAAAGAACAAAGCCGCGAGATTCAGAAAAATAAGAAGGTGACTCTCTATCTCCGGTAGAGGAGAGAGAAAGAAAGAAACGACAGTTACGGTTCTAGAGAGGGAGAGAGAAAGCGCGGAAGAAGAAGAACGAGGAGGCTTCGTTCTTCCGCTGTACTAAACTAAAGACTAAAGAGCGTTGAAGAGAGAGACAGAGAAGAAGAAGTAGAAAGGGTATTTGATTTTGTTGGCTTAGATGCGAAGCAAGCGTGAAATGGAAGTAAAGACGGTGTAGTTTTGTTGAACTGCCCTCGAGTTTATACGTCAATTGCGGAAATGCCACGCCGTGCCGTCGCGTTTCGTGCTTTTCAAATTTTGCTGCGTGGCATTTTCAAATCAGCAAGGAGAGTTTTGGAAGAAAAATTTTGTCATTCTAGAAGAACATCCCATTTAGATTTAGTCATTTTCATGTGGTTTTGTAGGTACCGTGGGTTTTGGATGATTTTAGTTTTATAAAATTAATTTTTTAGGCTCAATTATAATTTTATTCATCCTTTAATTTTTTAAAAGTGATTTTGGTCTTTCTTTTTCTCTCTCACAATTTTGATCTTTCTACTTTACTACATATTTACAACATATGTAATTTTGATCTACTACTTAATTTTGCATACGTTTATTTTTTATATTTTAATTAATTAAATTATTTTTTAGTTATACTTTCAGTAAATATATTAGGTATAGGGTTAATTTTACCAAAATAAAAGAAAGAATTAATTATATTTTTAGTCCTCACAATTTAGTACTTTTTTCATTTTAGTCATTACATAATATATTTGTTTTATATTTTGTCCTTCAAATGTTTTTGATAATAAAAAAAGTGTTTTTAAACAATGAAAAAATATTATCTAAAATACTTAAAGGATGAAAAATAAAAAATCATATTTTGCAAGATTAAAACAAAGAAAAATTACAAGGATGAAAATGATCAAAATGCTAAATTACAAGACTAAAAATATATTTAAGCCTAAAATAAATTAAGAATTGAATCAAAATTGATGATTTTCTAAAATATGAGACCAAAATTGCAAGAAAAAATAAGGAAACCAAAATCAAGGATCAAAAATTAAAGAGGAAACATAATTATTATTTAGCCTATAAAATTATTAACCAACTCTTAGATTACATTTTATTTTTAATTAATTTTTTTTTGATAGGTTTTTAAAATGTGTTTTTAATTACCAACAAAGGTTGATGCAGTTGGTATACCCCACAACGACATTGGTTCAATTCATGCAATTGATGTGAGGACTATATTGATAAGTAATTTGTAAGTTTAACACTGGATTTTCATAATGTATGTTAAGTGTTTGAAAATACTACCAGAGAAAATTAAATTTAGATTCATGATATTTATAACTGAATCTAATAAATAAATTGTTTTGTTATGTGACGTAGCGTTATGAATTGGTAACTTTCATGAGTGTTTGGCCTAAAGTATGGGGTATGACATTCTTGGAACTTATAGGTGAGTTTCATTTAGTTGTAGAAAAAAGGGAGTGTGCTTAGAAGAAATAAATGGGACAAATAGAAATTTTAAATCATCCATTTAGCCTTAAAGTTGAACCTTCTCCCTTTTCTCACTTTCCTTCATTTTCTCAAGAAACTTACTTCCTAGCATGAAGAGATTTCAATTTCTTGCACCTAGAAGACTCATTTCCTACTTCTCTCGAGCTTCATATTTAATTTGTGAGTTGGTAAGCTCACCCTCTCCTTCTCTTTGATATCTTGGTTCATTCCTTTTCTTCTACCAACAACTTAAGAAATGAGTCTCATCCAAACTCTTGATTGAAGGATCAAATTTTGATTGAAGCTTATTTTGGTGTTGATCAAGGCCTCCTCTAGTTGACTTCATAGCAAAGGATGTGTAAAGATCATTCTTGAATCACTAAGCCTCCTCCATAGCATCTTCAAGGTTTTGGGTTAATTCTTAAGATAAGGGAAGCTCTAAATTTGGTTTGATTAATGTTTTGGTTGTGTAATTAATGTTTGGAATGTTTTTTTTGGTGTTTATTAATGCATATGAGCTTGGGTGAGTCTTTGCACAAGGTTGGGATGAGTAGGTATGCCATTAATGGCCATGAAACTTACAAAATTTGTAGACCCTTTTCGTCTCAATCCAACTAAAGTTTGGTTTGGCTGGGCCAGCATGAGACAAAGTGGAGCTTTAAGCTGTAGGGGGTTTCGACCTCACTAGATTTGCATTCAATTGGGCTATAAATGTGACAGAGGGGTTTTGAGCCAGTGAAAGCTTATTCTGGCTAAGCCAAAAATGTGACAGAATGGTGCTTTCGCTGCATGGGGTTTGGTCCAGTGAGAATTTGTTTTGTTGGGCTAAAAAGTGACAAAATGAAGTATATAGCTCCAAATGAGTTGTGACTTGACGTGAAAATGGAAGAAGGTCATTTCTTGATGTTAGACCACGACGCTAAGTGTTTTATTGTTACTAAGATAACTATATTTTTAAAATATTAATGGAAAACAAGGTTTTACCTTCATATGGTTTAACTTACTAAACTTTGATATAAAAAAAAAAACCTTAGAACTGACTTAACTTCACAAAAATCACACTCCACAAATTAAATAAAAATTGAACAAGGTATTGACTCAAAACTAATGTTTCCATGATTCTAAGTACCTACAAAATTCAAAAATAGACCAAGCATCCATGATTCATGAGATTAAATGAAAACTCCCCATCCCATACCTTTTAGTGTTTGAGAGAAGAGATGAAGAGAAAGAGAGCAAAAATGACCCAAATCCACTCAAATCACCTCCCATGGTCTTCCCTCTTACTATAGTCACAAAAATTCTCACCCCCTCCCCCTAGTTTTCTCTCTATGATTCCAGCTTAAGTTTGGGGTTGGGGGCTCAAACGGGCTTTTATAATGGGTTCTCCAACAACCTTAGGGATCAATGTACAATTTTTTAGGTAACATATCTACCAATTTTTCATAAATTGCAAATTAATCCTTTCTTATGAATGAGCCTTATGTTTTAAACTTTATTTTTCTAACATCACATCACATTAATTTAATTAATCTCACCTTAATAAAATTATTTCCACTAATATCTCACCCTTAAATTAAATTTAGGCAATTACTTCACTTAAACAATTAACTAATATATATACACACACATATATCATACTTTATTTAATTTTTAAATACCATTTTCACACATAAATCTTGTCATGTAAGCAATATCACAAGCAACATAAATTCAATCATTTCACAAAGAATTCACACATAAAACAAATTAATTAAACTACATAAGACATCAGTTTCATTTTTATGTCTATTAGACATATATATTCATTTTAAAACTCAATTTAGTGTGATTAGACTTTAATTAAGTTTTCCAAGTCATTAATTATCTTGAAAACATTTTGTCTTTGTCTCACTAATTAAAGTCATCACAAACTCATTAACAAACTAAATATATCACTAAAACTCTAGACACAAGTTACACATATTTACCATAATGTTATTCATGAGTTGACGAAAACCCTTCCCTTTAACTATTTGACTAAGATGGTTTATCTTTGACTTTTCAAATTTCAACTTTCCTCCACAATCTCTATTTAGTCATTGTTAAGTACTCGGTATGTTCCAAAATACTACAACTTTAGCCTTTGAAAAAAGTAAATTGACTGTGTTTTCACTTTTCAAATGAAATATTAAAATATCTATTTCAATTTTGTTATGTAATAAATAATGTTTTCTTGAAGAACTTAATAATACTTTATTAAAATTAAGAGAGAACAAAGGTATTTTAGTAAAAGTATTTCCTAATAAATGTATTTTCTAGTACATCTTGTACTGGCCATTATATTATTAATATAATTAATTTTGCTTATAAAAAAAACATTTTGGTTACAACTTAAATCTAGCATGCACACATCTAATTAAGTTAGGGTTGGCACGTACACATGAAATTCATAAACAAACATATAATCATCTATGATAGTTTTGTGATTTTATGAAACTTTAATGTCAAAGTGACCTTGCTATACAATAATTCAATCGGTAGTATTAGGCAAACAAAACCCTTCATATAAAGAATCAATATTTGCGTCAGCTAGTAGATATAGATATTTCTACTTTAAACAAATCTTTCATATATATATTTTTCACAACTCATGGCATTAATCAACCAAACATATAGGCTCACTCTACATGATCTAAAATAATCTCAGTTCAACTTTTCTTATCAAATTTATTGTGTGTTTAGATAAATGTTTGAAAATTTCATTTCGAATAAATTAAATTAATTTTATAAAATTGATTTAATTATAATTGACTTTGAAGTAAAGTAATTTATGTGTAACTGGTTTATTCTAAAAAACAAATTAGTAATAAAACTAGGTATAAAATTTTCAATCCAATATAAAAATGACTTAAAGTTGTGTTAGCTTAAAATCAATTATAGACGTATAGTTAATTTTGTAATGCAAAATAAAACATGTAAATATTTATCTAATGTAATAGTTTAACATGATTTTGGATGACCTAACGTGAAACCAATAAACAAACATTCCTTTATTTAGTCTGTGTGAACAATCTAAAATACTTGATTGGGAAGGTCCTCAGTTTGACCAACTAAAACGCCAATCTTCACTTGTCGATCACGAATCTACATACAAGATAATAGTGGATCCAGGAAAATTTATTTTTGTCCGCACAATTAATAGCGGAGGTTTGGGGACAGCATCCCCAAATTTTATTTTTTTTAAAAATTTAAATCAACGCTTTATATACAAGGTTATAAACACATTCAAAATGTAATTGCTTTTTTAATAAAATACAAATAATAATTTGACACAAGTTCAATTTTTAATAAAAAAAAATGAGCAAGAAGGAGTACAAAAAGCAAAAAGGAGTACAGGAAGCAAATTGATATCTGGATCTTGACCCAAGTAAACGTAAACCTTAAGTTGCACCTCTTCTTTTCTATTTTGCGCCTCATTTTCTCCATTTCCGCTTCCTGCAACGCTGCAGTTGCGCCTCATATTCTCCATCTTTGCACACCAAGTTTCGTCGAAATCCATGGAAAAGTGCGACATCGGGTGATTTTTATGTCCGCACTTGCAGACATTGATTCCAACATGGGTCAACCACTGATACAAGACATAGTTACAATGATTGGCAACATATCATATGAAATACTACCAACAACTTCATAATTAATAAGGACTAGTAGTATTATATTATACCTGATCAATGTTGGACTTCAGAAACCTGAGCCTTCACTTTTGCAAGTTTGTTAACCTCTTCTCGGTGTTCCACACAATATTGCATATGCTCCTTCAACTTGGGTCTAAAACCTCACACGTACAACAAAGACTTCATATTGGTACAATTCAAAACATAGAGGTACATTTGTTTTATACATCATGCAAGGCAAACATAAGTATACCCAAATTCTTTGTTTAAGCTTTTAGCAGAGGCTTTTGTAGCTTTTCCTCCACCATATCTCTTGGAAAAATCCTCCTTGATGCGACCAACAGACTCCACTGCCACAACACAGTATGCTAAAAATAATAGATCATGTGAGTCCAACTAATTGTGGTATAATTCATAAGGAAATCGAAAGTAATGTATAAATTAGAGACATAAATTTCAGTAGAGGTTATATATATTTCTTTGTAAAGAGGGATTTATTATTTGATTTACTATCAAAACTTTACTTTTAACAATTTTATTTAAATTTGATTACATTAATGTTTTTTCGATAAATTTTTATGGACATTAAAGAATAGTAGTAATATATGACAATAATGTGTGCCAAAAAAAAATATGACAATAATGGAGCCACTGCAGTGCTTAAAAACGTGAATGGAGTTGGATATGACATTTTTTGGAGTGAAAGTTACGTTAGTAAATACCATTTTTTTATGTAAGTATTAACTATACATCTTGTACAGATTATTGGTGTGTCTAATTAAAACTTTATCTATAAATACATATTATACCTTTTGCCTTCCAAGAAAACATATGATAATAATGGCAAATCAAGGAGTTTAGCTCTGAATAATGTGTGTGGGTTATATATTATAAACTCCTTTAGTAATTGAGTTTTATTCCTATGGATAAAACAAAATGGCAAACCAATATAAATGTCAAACTATATGAAGAAAAATAAAAAAGTAGAAAATAATAATCTAATAAAATATAAAAAATATATAAATATAGTTATATTTTACTCACTCACATTATGTTGTTATTCAATACCGATTTATATATTTAAGATAAATAACATCAATATAAATATAGTACATTTTAATCAAAATATATACATACATACATATATATATATATATATATATATATATATATATATCTATACCATTAAGACGGGCTATATTGTGAAGTATAACCTGAATCCATTTTAAAAAGCACCAGGTCTAATTAATTTCTTGAATCATAATTTCTCAAAGATTCCTTCGAGCCGAATCAAGTTGGTGGGACATAACAAATCATGAACGCCCCTACCACACTACATTTATTGATGGTTTGCATTTTTTGAAGTGAAGTAATTTATTTTGAATATTTTATTTTAAAATAAGTTAATAACAAAATATAGTATAGTTTTTTTTTATATAAAATTTAACGTAAAAGCTACTTTTAAAATTGCTTCAATCAAAATTAATTTTAGATATAGAATCAACTTTTAACATGAACCTAAAACATTTATCTAAAATTACTAATATTTTAACAGGAATCCAAGCACAGTACGTAGGACAAATAAGTGGTGAATTAATATTAGATTAGGTTTTACTACCTGCAACCTAACACGACTTCCCTATATATATCTGTGGTGGGGGCTGGCAATTTAAAATTGGTGATAAAGCAAGGTTTAATTACTTTGATGTCATCATACTTTATTTAATTTAAGGTGAAGGAAGCAGAGATGGAAGCAAAAGCGTGTGTGGGATTTTTCAAAACTAGGAAAACTGTGGGGAAGGGATGAGGTCAAAGAGCAGGAGGCACAATAAGACTCTTTCCTTCCATTCTGGAAACAAGCAATTCTAAATATATGAATATGATGATATCATGAACACGTAAATGTAGTTACCTTCGCACCTTCCATTCTCTATGACTTAAAAAAAATATCAAATAATTAAGGGCATTCCTATATTATCTACTAGTTAATTAAATAAGGTTTGTCTTAAAAGAGTTTTTTACCTTTTTAATTATATATTCTTTGTGTGTACAAATCGCAGAGGTTTATTCTTTAGTTATAATATTCTTTAATTATAGCAATTATTTGCCGTACTTTAATAATTTTTATATTTACTTTGTTTTCCCTTTATTATATCATTCATCTCATATCTCATAGTTTTGTCTTTTCTCTTCCAATTTCTTAATTTCTGGCCAATTTGCAAAGTTGTATACAAGAATCAGATTGATATATACAAGTATAATTTCTTAGCTTGTATAATTTACTTGAATCACATCTCTAAATTTTTTTATAAAATAATAATAGTTTTTATGACAGATAATTAGCAAACAAATATTAAAATATAATTAAGTAATATAATTTAATTTGGCTTGATCAACATTTTTTAGTCCATTAAAATACACGTTATTTTTTCCCCTTTTCAGTCTTTATAAATTTTATTTCTCAAATTAGTTTTGGTCTTATAGATACTTACCTTTTGTGAAGTGCTAACATAACTCACAAAATGTAATGTTATCAACACATCATGTAGGGTCACACATTAACACCACCATTACTATGTTAGGGGTAAAAGTGAAAAAATATTATAGGGACTATTTTGAAAAAAAAATATCATAAGGATAAAATAGAAAATTATATATTATATGAATTATGGTAATGTGGTATTTTGTGAGTCATTTCACAATGATGCATAAAAATAGTTTGTTTAAAGGCAAGCGTATCCTACATGACAATTATAATGAATCTAAGTACAAACGTCGTACCAAAAGTGTAATATCTTCGAGTGTTGACATTTTGGTAGCTCACACTTTATGACATGTTACTCAACTTTATTGTTGGTCAAAATCCTTCTTAAGTGGCATTAACATTTTCTGAAACATCAACAACTAGCTTTAATGACTTATATTATCTTTTAGGATTGTTGACTATCTTCACAAACTAACATAAGACTTCTCAACTTACCTTGTCCTCACCCGTAGACTTTTTTGGAAAAATTTCTATAAGGTCACCCATCCCATAATTGTTTGAAGTCAAACATACTAAACTATAAATTTTTTAAGTGATAAACTATTGAAAAGTAAATGCATCTTGTTGATATAATTAATACTAATTAATTTCTTTAAGTCATCCTCAATTATACAGTTACACTCCTATACAGTCTCTGATCCCTCTTATTTGACTATGTATTTGATTCATTCATATACCCCTCCCGTTGGAAACTTGCCAGAAGTCTTTACTTGTTTGTGTCTCTTCTCTTTTGCATCAACAATTACTCCTCACTCCTTCAACGCCCAAGATGTTACACACATGATTAGATGTATTTCCAAAATAATTGAAGTTCATAATAAACCAAACAACTCAGTTTTAATTGACAATTGGAAAAAGGTTTATCAATTGCTTATAAAAAATAAAGCAAAAGTAATCAAATAGTTATGATTAAAGAGTTATTAGAATAGGAAAACCTAAAATTGTGATTTTGCATGCATGCACAAGCACACATGTACTTAGTTCCCCCAATTTTTATTCTGACAAAAACCTTGGTCAAATTGTAAAAGCCAATGATCTCTTAAATTCATTACTTAGTAAGCCTTTGGTCTGAGTCTAACAATGTTTGCCTCCTAATTCAATCATTAGTTGTTCATATAAGTATTAAATTAGGGTAAAGGTTAAATCACATAGAGATTGATCAAAGTTATTAATTAAATTGGGAATCCATATAGCAATTTTGATCATGCATGCCATATGAATTCAACTACTCTAAAATTTAGTTAATAACAAGAGGATAATCATTGATAGATTATTAATTCACAATTAGAGTAATCAGTCCCAATATTACAATCCAAAGCAGTGAAGAAATTCAACTACTCAAAAACCAAATAATTCCATTAAATAAACATTGGGATTCAAAAATTTAGCTACATCACAACCCTAACTTAAGAGTTATAGCTATTCATAAACACAAAGAAAACAAAAAATAATTAAACATTACATTGAGATTAACAAGGAATTTTTTTTACAAGAAAGAGCCCCTCTAACACGATCCTAATATTCTTCCCTAGCCTCAATTTCTTTACCAAGCACTACCTCTGACTTTGGTTTAATACATACCATGGTGAAATTATTCTGTGTCCATACCCAAACATAGAACTTTAAAAATGAAGGAATTTCAATTAAAATATTTGAAATTCTTAAAATTTAAAATTATTTAAAATTTTAAATTACCTCATCTTTTGATAAAACAAAAGTTCCACCTGTCTTACACAGAGTATCTAAACCTCAAGGGCCTTGTAGTGGTGCGTTTGGGCCTATTGGTATTGGGCTCCGTATCAGAATCCACTAGCTAGGATTAGTCCAATGATAAAGTTAGATAGCTTACACGAGATCTTACATTCAAACCTTGTTATCACTATTTTTTTATTATAAAAAAACAACAAAAAAAATTGAAATCTAATACCTTATTTAAATTACTTAAACCTCGCACTTTTAGTAGAGCCATGACCAAGAAATATTGTTGCTACCATTTTTAAAAAAAGTTTGATAAAACATTTAAATTACTCAAACCTCGCACTTTTAGTAGAGCCAAGACCAAGAGATATTGTTGCTACCATTTTTTAAAAAAGTTTGATAAAACAGTAAGTTCTTGAACTTTTATGAATGTTTTTAATTAAGGTCCTAAACTTAAAAAAACTAGTTATTAAGTCTTTAATTTTGTAAAATTTTTGTAATTGAATCCACAAAGTTAAATTAACTTAGAAAAAATATTTCAATTAATTTTTAAATTTTTATTAATTGAAAAATTTATTTGACGGTTAAGTAAATTAATTTTTTTTAGCATTAAGCATTTTTTGAAGCTATATTCAATAAAATTAACCAAAAAATTAGTTAAAAACTATAATTTAATAATTATTTTTCATCTTTTAGTTAACTTTTCAACTTTGTAACTACTAATTGGAGATCTTCAATTATAAAAATGGTAGAAAATCAAGAAACCAGGTATAATTTTATTTTGTTTAAATACTTAACCAAAAATTCTAAAAAAATATATTCAGGATACACTTATGTACGTACTAAACCTAAATAAAAAAAATAGTCATTGAAAAAAGGAAAACCTAAGGGGATTACCGGTGGGGTTCTTACAACCATACCATGGAACCAAAAGGGCATCTCACAGTGACGTTTGGGAAGGTTTAAATCCCTAATCCGGCCGTTAGTTATTACCGACTACTACTTGTATTTCACTACACTCTGAAAACAGAAACGAATCAGGTACGCACAGATCCAATCCAATCCTCATCTCATCAATTTCCAAACCCACTGTGTTTCCTTTCTTTCCCCGCCAAACTTTAACCACTTTCTCTTCACCCTTCGCTCTCCCACTTCACATTCCTTCACTCTCCTTTCAAATTTTCCTTTTCTTTTCCAACTCTGAGTGTGCTACCAACCTCAATTTTGTTCAAGTGTTTTGTCTCTGTCCATTTTGGTTGCGATTAGTGGATTGCACATTATTTTAATAGAGTTTTGAGAAGCTTGTGAAACTGTGATTGTTCCAAGTTAGGGGAGAGCTTAAACAATGTCAGGAATGTGAATGTGTCCTTTTGTTTCTTTCTTGCTGTTAAATGCACTAGTCGTGGATATAAGGGGTAATTCACCCTAGTTTACTATTTGAATCATATTTCTTGAGCTTAGGGTTGTTTTTAGGTGTTTTTGCGTACATTTTGATGTTTGGTGTTTATGTTTATGTTTTTGTTTTGTTTTTTGGGTGCAGGTTGATCAAATACGCGTGTAGGAGCAGCACAATGTGTTGAGTGTGGAGCAAGAACATTTTTATTTTATCAATGGCAGAATGTGTGGCTTCTGCGTTCTGTGTTAAGCTGGATACGCAGAGAAGGCCTGTTAGAGAGAGGGGCTTCTCGCGTCAGATTACAAATCTCAAGACTTTTCCAAGGTTTCATTCCTTATAGTAATTATATTATTATTTTGCATTCGTTTCTTCCTCCTTCCATGTGTGACTAGCTTTGAATCTTCTATTTCCTCCCTCCCGAACACGAAGGAGGCACATTAACGAGAATTCTTGAGAACCAGCTTGTAGTAAATGCTGATTATTTATTGAATAGTGAAAATGAATGGTTGAACCTTTTGTCTATTATTTCCGTTCTTGCCAAAATAGAATCTTAAGAATAGTTAGTTTTTTGGAAATAATAGTTAGTTGCTATTAGTTTGTTAGAAAGAGTTGTTAATTATTCAACATTTTTAAGGCTATGAGAATATTTATTGATTTTCATTCGACAAAACAATGTAAGATCTAGAATGTGGGTTTAGGCCTAATTCAATCCCAAAAATTGGCCCAAAGAGTGAGGGTTGTCCCCTACTTATATACTTTATATTGGTCTTATCTCTAGCCGATGTGGGACTCGGATATTTCCCAATATAAGTTAATGGAAAAAATTAGGAAAAAAATGTGCTAAATGTTTCTTTGTTAGACAATAAAACTTGATAAAACTTCATTGGTTGGTGTCAGTTGAAACTAACATGTGTTATGGGTTTTAGTTTTGTGAAATTACCCTCAGTTATTTGTTGCCAACTCTTGACTAGCACATTTTTAGGCGTGTAAAAATGAATTCCAAAAATTGGAATTCCTCTTCTTTATTAGTATGGATAGAAAATCGTAGTGCTTTTCATAGAAACCAGGATTTCATTTCTTTGTATGGTTTGTTGCATTTAATAAGATTCTAAATACATAGCACACTGATGGTTCAGCTAGTTCATGTGGTTTTAGTTATATGTAATGTTGATTGGTATTGGTTGGGAGTATCAGTTTCCCAATAATGCAATAACCAGTGATCCTTGTTGCTTTTCATGCTTGCTTTTATGAATTTGGCAGTCTGACCTTTCAATATTTATTTTTGGTTCAGAAAGTATTCCAGAAGTGGATGTAAATTTGTTCACTTTTCTACATGGAAGACATTTGATCCGAGTGTATTTAGGGCCACACATTTGAAATTCACTCCTCGTCTTCAGGAACTTCCATTAAAGTGCATTGGTTTAGGGGCTTTGGTTGACTTCAATGGTTCAAAAGCCTCTGATTTGGTTCCAGTTGTTGACCAGATGCTTTTGATGGGCAGTATATTTCTCACCTATATGGCTGGAGTAATTCCCGTTGAGAAATCTTATGCTAGTTATCAAAAGACTATTTCTGATAAAAATGTGTTTCCTGAAAGCTCAGACATTTCTGGTAGGTAAGGGTAAGCACACCAATATGTCAAGGTTGAATTGTTTTTATCATTTTAAATGGATGAATATTTTGTTTGGTATTTTGAGAAAGGACTATCGTCTATTTCTGTAACTACTTAAGAACTTTTGTCTCTTTTGCAGTTCAGCGAAGCAAAATTCTGGTTTTGAGTCAAAGTATGTATTGAATGTGGTGAGAGAAAAACTTTTAAATTCTCTAAATGCTTTAGCGAACAAGGATTATTCTGGAGACATCATCGTTCAATCTGCAAAGAGACCCTTGAGTTTAAGTGCTGTTGCCAGGGGTCCAAAGTTAAGGTTGCTTTGGGCTGCTTTTCAGCAAGTTGAGGAAGAGGCAGGAATTCTCCTCATTTTCTTCAATATTGTCATATGCATATATTATTTTATTTTGAAATTGTCTAGAATCTAGAATTTTGACAAATTGGAATAGAGGCCCTGGCCTTGAGTTTAAGTGCTGTTGCCAGAGGTCCAAAGTTAAGGCTGCTTTGGGTTGCTTTTCAGCAAGTTGAGGAAGAGGCTGGAACTATCTTATTTTCTTCGATACTGTCAAATGCATAATTTATGTTATTTTGGTATTATCTAGAATGTTGACAAATTGGAACAAGCATGTTCTAATGAATGTTTGAAATGGTGTTTGCTGGCTAAATATATCTCAGCTATCCTACTTTTCTTATTGAGCAAGTGTTCATCAGTCTGCATAAGATTAATAAAGTGGGAGATATATTTCTTCTATATAAATTTGTTTGAATGAATCTTAAAGAATGGCATCGCGTAATCCATGTAACCGTCCCCACCTAGTGGGGAAAGACTGTTATTGTTTGAAATCTTAAAAAGAATGCTATATAACTACTTTTACGAATATCCAAACAACCCATTTAGTACTTCTTTTGCTTCATTCTAATATATAGATGGATTGACAATTTTTAACTTACCTATAAAACTTGACTATTAATATGTTATCTTGCAATTAACAATCACTCTCAAAGTTTGATTTTCTATACAGTTTATTGCTAATTCCCCCTCCCTTATCATTTGTTTCTGAACAAAATGCATGCCTGTGTGATTAAGTAGATGATACTATTTTTACAATTATAGTATTGTTATCAGTTGTTTCAAATGTTGTTTTTCAGGTTAATAGTTTCTCAAGCATTTCCAAAGCTGTTGGTATGGATGTTCTGTTTGAAACGTTTTCTGAAATTATTCAGAGATCTTGTCACTCTACCTGTACTGCGTGGCTGGAAAAAGAATTTTTCCTTCTAAAGGGCAATGCTGACAAGGTATTTATTTATTTTTGGGATTTTTTTGGTATTGTGACAAGGTATTTGTTGAATAAAATATAATTTTTACTTCTATCTAACAGTTAAACATTATTGTTAGGAACTTGCTTCTATGATACTTGAAAAAGTGAAAGGAGATATCACTATTGTACAGAGCATTACAAGGTCTGGCAAGAAAGATCTGTATGCAGAATTACTTTGGTATCTTACTTTTGGTTCTCTCAGGTAAAATCAGCATTATCTGATTTTTGTTTCTTTATTCATTGTGATCTTGTTTTTTCACCTTTTTTGAATTTCTTCTGCATTCTATTTTTAATGTAAAATCAGTCTATGCAATTATGATTCACCAGTCATCCATCTATTATCAGGGAGGATTGCTATTATGATTCGCATATATTTGCTGTGCATGGGATTTCCATTTTAGAAGATTTAATGATTGCTCTAGCAGATGGGGTTGCAAGCGTATATCTGGAGTTTATTTCAGTTGATAGTGATGTGTCAAGTAAAACCAATAGTTTGGATATGTCATTATGTGCTTTATCCACCAGAGAGCTCCAAAAGTTACGTAATGAGGTACTGTAATAGTATAGTTTTCAAATTTCAAGCTTGTGGATCTTGTTTCTGTTGTTTGCCCATATTGGTCATTGCCCACAGTGAGTTGTAACAGCTGAATGTGGATTCTTTTCTTTGAGAAGTTTCTACTGTGGTTCCTCAGTTTTTTTCCCCTACATGAAAGGTAATTTATAATAAAATTTTCCATTCATGTGGTTTGGAGCTATAGGAAAAATCTTTTCTTAAAATCAACTGAACTGGAATTGTCCTTGTTCGCTTTTTATATTCCCATAGCTTTTGTTTCCCTGATATTCTATATCCATAGTATGGGGAGAGAACAGGTAATAATATGGACAATTTATATTTGCTCATTCAGTCATGGTTAACTGTACATGAGCAAATTTGTTTTATCCTTATCCTACCAACCAAAGTATACATATTTGAAATAATGAATTTCGTAGCCTGAGTTTTATTAAATGCTACAC
Organism: Glycine tomentella; assembly: GCA_007407185.1. NCBI lineage: Eukaryota > Viridiplantae > Streptophyta > Magnoliopsida > Fabales > Fabaceae > Glycine > Glycine tomentella. Next base: position 3,410,599 of record PYAF01000602.1, read on the forward strand.
TTAATGTGTGTAGATCATACATATGCAAATAATTACAGTTTTATTAAAAGAATTCTTTATAGACACAAAATATGTATTGTGTGCCATACTTTTAAGTTTTAACAAATTAATGTTTGGACTAATGATATATGTTAACTAGCTTTCTGTGCTTCATTTATTATCAAACTCTTTTTTGGTACCCCAATAAATTGGAGAGTCAAATTTATTGTGAGATTTACCTTTATCTGACTTACATTTATTATTTATTTTAAATTTGGATGAAATTTCACCAAGACTTTCGGTGATATTCTTGTTATCAGGTGGCTTTGAACCAGTGGTTGTACCACAACATGGACACAGTTGTGTCAATGTATGAGGATCGCTTTGACCTGTGTATTCTTGAGAGCCAACCTGTTGATGTAACAGACAGTATTCAGACCGAAGAGCAAAATTGGTGGAAGAGGCTCACCCAGCAAAATTCAAAAGCAATGTCACCTGAATTACATTGTATTGACATTAGCCATTTCTCAATGCCTGTAAAGCGGACCAAGGAATTAAGCGCCCTGACAGGATGGTATGTTTTCTCTTCACCCCTTCTATTGATGTTTAACTAACTCTTGTCACTGCATTTCTTGTTATTTTTATTTAGTCACTGCTTGTCCAATTTTTTCAACTCAGTTCCTCATTTTCCTTTTGTGCATAATGTAGTCCGTATTGCCAATTGTTATCTAAATTAGATTGTTTGGTACTTGCTTTGCTAAATATTTTGATGATATGTTGGGTTTTAACTTGGTAAATATAGGTCCAAATTACACTTCTAAATGCTTAGCAAATGGCAAAATTTTTAGCTTTTGTCAGCTGAAGAGGCAAATTACACTGGTTTTGGACTGTTTGTATTGGTTTTCACCGCTTATAGACCAATTTGACTGGCTTTGAGAAGAGTTGTTTTCTTTTAGTTAACTGACAGTATAGTCCAATATAGTCCAATTTTGAAATCAATGGCTGAAAGTGCAACCCATATTTGCAATGTTAAAGTTGAGACATCTTCGGTTCATGCAAGACAAGCTGTTGATTATCGGATTTGGATGGCTGTTGATTGTGTGCTACATTGAAATGCAGTTGGTAAATTAAGGGTCTAAATTTGATGAAGGTAGAAACTAAGATGAGCATAGTCTGTCCTTAATTAGTACACATTGACCTCTTTCTTAATATTTGAATATTTATAATTTCTTGATGTAAGATATTAGAGATGTTAAGTTTGTTTTTTTTACTTGAGGTTTGAGTGATGCAGATGAAGTTTTCTTTTTGATTTTACTAAGTTTAATTTTTGTGCACTGTTAGTGTAAAAAATTCTATATTGTCAATTAATAAGAAATCATAGTAGGCATGACCTTAAAGATAATTAATATAAAAATCAACAAACTTACCATATATGTAAACTCGTGATTGGATGATAATATAAAGTCCTTATTGTCACCTAATAGAGTATTTTCTCTTTTACTATTTCATTAATACATGCATATTTTGTTTTTATATATTCTTTTGTTAATCTTATGTTAGACATTTTTTAGTTTTTATCATTTTTTTTTTCAATTTCTCAGGTTTTTCAATAATTCTTTACTTTTTTTTTACAACTTTTTAAAATTTTTATATTTTGGCCTGTGAACTAGTCCATTAATCCGTGGGCGAAGTTGGTACTGAGCTAGCCAGTATACCTATCTTGCTGTTATAAATTAAACAAAGCTCTTTTAATTTGAGCAATTCGGGGTATATTTACTCTTAAGTTTTAGCTGGTTAAGATCATGATACTTTAAATCAAATCAAGGTACCCTCTCGCACCCATGCTCACTATAGAATCAAACTCATTTTGGAGAATTTTTCATCCAATTAATGTAATAATTGCTGTTAATTTATGTATTGCAGGCGATATTACTTCAGCCTTTTCCTTGAGTTGTCTGACATCACCATGCCTCTAATTAAAGCAGTTATTAATAAAGTGAGTGATGGAATCTCATTCTTTTTAGTTAGCTTGATTGGGAGGTCTTTAGGACTCATTTATACAGGCATTAGACAGTCTCTCAGATGGAAATGAGATAACTGGTACAGTTTTGTGTAGTGCAGTTAAAATTTTCATCATTCTGTTCTTTTTTTAATCTTATTGCTTCATATATATGGTGCCATTTATTTACAATAGAATATAATTGTGGTTTATAATCCATTAAATTGAAAATATTTCATTGCTCTCCTGTTTAGTCATGTGGGGATTAACTGGTAAATGGTAATATAAGTCGGGAGAACTTATTTATCTCGAGATAATACCATATTTAGTGTTTGACGTTTCATGTTTCCTGGTTGGAATATAATGTTGATTAATTTATTAAATTTTTTTAGACTTAATTGTACTTTTTGTTTCTAAATCTCGTGTTTTATTCCTGTTTTTATTTTATTTTATTTTATTTTTGCAAATTGTCTTCCAATTTACAAACTGTTAAAGCTTTTTTCTCTTAATGTCACAATTAAGACAATTTTGTGATGGTTTTTAGTTAAACCGCCACCATTAAGATAAGCTTGTGGCTGTTTTTTTTCCACATCGTTCCAATTAAATTTAAATTTAAATTTCAAATACTCAACTAACATAGGATCACACCAAAATGAGCTTCGCTTAGCAAATGATAAACTCATGCAATCTAATTTCTAGCGCATAACCAACATCTAATGTGTAACACAAGTTCACACCTGATGGGTGGCTGGCTCACAATGTGGGCTGTGGAGAAGATAAGCTGAAGAGGAGAGGAGGAGCGATGATTTTCGGAAGCTCACGGTTTGGATGTGCAGAAGAGAATGATTTTTTTCAAAAATACTTGGTGGGTCCCATGGTTAAAAATATCCACGCAAATGAGAAAATTGGCAAAAAAAATTGCGCAGATATTGGCATTCTTTGTCCGTTTTTGTGCTTGGACGTGCTATCATCATGTTTTCTAAAATATTAACATTATAATAATAAATAATATTATTAATAATAAAATAAATAATAATATATTTTCTCTTCTCTTAATATATTTTTAAATATTTTTTTTATCTACATCTCTTCTTTTCTTTTCTCATCTATTTAATTCAGTGTTGTAAAACCCGGCTCGATCATTGGCTTGATCGAAGTAGTGGATCAGTGTGGTCGAACTAAATCATTGACATCTTCGTCCGCATAATCAGAGGTGAGGTTGGTGCGACAAGTTTCCTTGCAGTGTGGCGATGGCAACCATGACGGCTTGCAGTGCGGCGATGGTCAAGTGGCGACAACGACATCTAGGTTTTAAAAATTGACCGGATCGTCAGGTTTTCCCCAAATCGGCGGGGTTTGAATGGGTCATCCAGAGTCACATGCTTGAACGATCCAAGAGTGAATTCGGCCCGGTTATGTCACTGAATTCCGATTGGACTTGTCTTAACGATAGGGATGAATCGGATTTAATAACTATGTTTAATTCCTTTTCATCCTCACAACCAATCCATACTAAGACAAAGAGTGGGAAGGAGGAAATGTAGAAAGATTACCTAGGATTTTTCTGTCAATAATAATATATTTTAAAATGTATTAAAGCATTTTTTAATATTATTAATTCCTACATGGATAAGTTTAATAATCAATCTAATTTAAGTTTTAAAAAAATAATACACCATATTTTTCAATAAAAATACTTAACTAAATCAAAACCTAACTTAAGTTATTTAACCATAAATGTTAACAACATCCCGATTTCATGAAATCTATAAGCCCTAAACAAAATAAGAAAACATAAAGACTTCATTCAGATTAATTTAAATAGATGATAATGATAATGAATATTGGTAATTTTTTAAATTTATCACAATTTCCTTTCAATTTCTTAAGATGAATATTTAAATTTTATTCTAAAATTAAAAAAATTTTAAAAAAGAAAATATTTGTTCTATTAATTTCTTACTATAGTTGTTTATTTTTTAATTCACTTTCATTTTAACTTTTCTTTTTATAATAATTATTTTCTAATCATGTATCTAATTATTTTAAAATTATTTCAATTACAATTGACTGTGATTTGGATTTATAAGAAAGTTTAATTTACTATTCATATATCGTCATATTGAATATTTTACATATATATATATATATATTAATATATTATATTTGGAAGATGGCTATTTGAATATAATTATACAATTTTAGTAAACTTAAGAATTTAAAATTATAAAATTAATATATATTATTATTATTGATTTAATATTTGTTAATAATTATTATGTTTTTTCCATCAGAATCGAAATAATGAATTTATAACACTCGGACACCTTGTTCAACTAACCGTGATAATCCCTCTTACTTAGTTATATTTATATTGTGTATAGCTAGTTTTCTGACTTAAAAATAGATAACAAAGTTTGTTTAAAAAATTATATTTGTTGATAATAATTAATTTAATTATTCATAATTTTAAATAAGAATATATATACTTATCATAAGTACCTTAATTGTTTTATTTATATAATTTTTGAATTAAAAATAGATAAAATATTTAATGAATCACATAAATTATCCAATAATGCATAAACATGTCACTTCATAATAATTTTGGTCAAACAAGTTTTATAGTACTTAATAATCCTCAATACTCAATAAATTATCCTTAATATATTGTGTGTGTAATGTGTAGGACATATAATATCCATCTCACAAAAAGAAAAAAAATACTATTAAACTTCAAAAGTAAAATCCTCCTAAAGTGGCTTTTCGTTTTTATCAACCTTTTCTCATGGGAATTTTATTTGTTGCTTTGGTTTTCACTTCAGCTAATTGAAAGAAATAAATTAGTTTCATTTCACTAATTTATTTTTAACATATAATTCGCATGGGAAAATGATTTTTGTTTTATTTCTTGGTTTATTAATTCAGAAAAGAGGGAAAGATAACAAAAGTCCATATACACTTCCATATCAATTTTATGCTAAATTTAACATAACAAAAACAAGGAATTTCGATCATGAAATTTTGAGCTTTGTTTTCATTGACCAACAACGGCGCAGAGCTATATTCCAGGCAATTTTAAATACATAGGGCCATGTATAGATGGTGCAGACTGCACTAATAAGTGAGCGGCTCATCATTATGTGTCTGATAGCTTCTGTTTGAAACATAGTTGTTATTGCAGGTGATTGAGTTATATTGTACCCTATGGTTATTTTTATAAAACAAAACAATAATAAAGAGGGTCAAATAATGAAAATGAACTAATTCCCAAAAAATAATAGAAGTTAAAAAAACATGTTAGCTTTATAAACAAGTTTGTAGAAAGTGAGCTTCCCATATTCCCTTGAGGAAGGATGTCTATGATATATTTCAATTATGTGAGTGAAATTTTTAGTGTAAAATTTTAAAGGTTTAATATAAATTTTATCATTCAATTTTTTTTAAATTTTACTATTTAAGTTTATGATTTTTGCACATTTTATCATAGTTGACATGTCATAATTTTTTTTAAATAAAAAACAAAATGATGTCATTTTGTTATTAATGTAATGATAAAATGAAAAAAAAAAATGGATGGTAAAATTCATGAACGATGATAGTTTGGTGATAAAATTGGCAAAAAATTTGTGTGATAAAATTTATAAAATGATAAAAGTTGGGTGATAAAATCTGTAATTAAGTTAATTTTAAAAAATAATTATATATAAAATTAACTTTCTTCCAACTTATTATATAAAAACATAAGTGGAAATTATGTTTTACTTTTTTTTTATAATTTCTCTCAATACAAATAAGTTAAAATTAATTATATTCTCCTCTCTCTCTCTCTCTCTCTTTCTCTCTCTCTCTCTCTCTTCTTTATACTCTTTTTTCCCTTTCTACTTCTCTTCACATTCTAATATAAAATAAGAGGCATGTTAGTCTACATGCATTTCAGCTCCTTTTCCATTGTTTCATTGTATTTTATTTTTGTAGAGTCATAATCCATTGATAACCAATTCATTTGATGTTTAGATCAAATTTCTTTAGTTTTGTCAACAGTAATTTTATTAGATATAAGCAAAACAGGGTCTAGATTGGAGATTACTTTTATTGTTGCCTATTTTTACCTTATCATTTTCTCATTCTCAGTTTCTACAATGAGCCAATATTTTCACCTATTGTTTTCCTAATTCTCTGCAAATTTCTAGGGATCACTCACATTATAAAACAAATAGTTAAAAATTCCAAAAAGTTAAACTTAAACAAAAAATTTAAATCTCTTTTAAAAAATTTATGATATCAAATGAATATATTAAATTATATTAGGAAATATTAAAAATATTTTTTTATATATTAATTATTATGAAAAATAAAAAAAAATGTGTTTGTGAATAAAGGGATAGTTTTGTCATTTTCATATATACAAGAATTTCACAGGTAATGTATGGGCGTAGTTTTGTTGTTTTTTTTTTTTTTTGTGTTTTGTGACAAGTTTAATTTCTTTATTTTTTACACCAAAAATTACAATTTAATTAAATAATTTAATATTTCTTAAAATTAATTTTTTAATATTTGAATAATTTTTTAATAATACTATTTTGAGACAATTTTTTTAATTTTTAATTTTTGTGAACTTTTGTTCAATGACAAATATTTTCATTAAAAAAGGTAAAAATAGATATCAATTAAATAATTTAGGACAAACATTTAAAAACAGAACTAGTAAATACAATGGTAAAATGCTAAATTAAGTAGCATTTAAAAATAAATTGGAAACTAGTTAATTAAACTTTGTGTACCAAAAAAATTATTTCGGTACAACTAACATATAAATTATATATTAAAGTGGCTTTGAAGAAGGGTATCTTTCCATGCTCTGGTAATTTTAAGTTTTTAACCGTCTATGACACTGATTTGTTAGTTGTATGTTAATTTTCCAGAGGCTATTGAAAGTGAAACACATAGCCTCCATTATTTAGTTCATCTTAATCATCGCCGAAAGTTCTTAGACAAATTTCTACTAACGACAAGCTCGGAAAAGAATGCTGATAAGTAAGATTAATGTTTTGTTCTAAAAATGGATAAAAAAAATTATTTGCTCAATTTGATGACTTTTTTTTTTCTTGTACGACAAATAAGCATACATGGCATGGGAGGAACAAACGTATTAATATATGTAATGACTGTCCTCACTTTAAGGTGGGTGTGACCAATATCTACTACTAATATAAAGGTTTATAAGGTCCACTCCTTTGACTTTAACCACAAACTGCTATGGAAGCATTGCAAAAGCTGCACATGGTGCTTGCATTTCAAGCCAAGCAGAAAATAATTTGAGTGAATGAGATTTTGATTTGAAGGCAGTAATGCCATAATAGTGGAGGATTTTTCTTTAATCGTGCATTCATGCGTTTAATTTTGCTTAATAATTATATTAATTGAAATGACTTTTCAAGTAAAGGTTCCGTTTGTAATATACATTTTGACGAATAATTAGGTCATCATGTCCTTAATAAAATAAAGGATGGGACAGGGAGGTGGGCTCGATTCTAGCTAGTCATTTCTTCCATTTTTGTCTTTTTCTTTAATATATACTATTATTACATTACATTACAAGAAAAATTATCACTAACGTGGATCAAAACTCGAAGCCAAGTAATGAAAACTGCCACTACATACCATTATTTAGCGTTAGTTAAGGGTTGGTCTCACGCGTGACAGATAATGAAGGTAATAACTTTTTAAACTTTGTCGAAACTACACCTTTTTTCATTGGCCACTCATCAACAAAAAATCGATATTAGAGTGGAAGTGATGCTTATTTTTAAATTGATGACCAACACTTGCACTACAAAAAAAAAAATATTGATATTTTCCACAAAATATATTTTGTTAAAAATGTTTGAGTTATTGGTATTCTGTCAGAAATTCAAAATTTTTTAGACGAAAAATATTTTATCAGAAATTTTTGAATTTTCGACAAAATATTTTCATTAAAAAAAATTCCGAGGAAAATGCTTATGTCAAGTTAGTGATGCTAACTTAGCTGCAAAGAGTTAATGCTAGTTAATTAGACTGCTGATACTAACTTCAAATTATTTATTTATTTATTGATGATATATACATAACTTTCCTGAAGTCACTAAAATCCCATTGAGCTTGTAAATTAACTTTACTTCAACTATTTATGTATAATAATTTATGTATTGATTTATTTTTCTCACCCTTCCATATAAGTCTCCTAAATTGATACGTCCATATATATGAACTTAAAATCTTATTTTACGAAAACCGTGTTTCATTACATTTGAAAAAGTGACATAGATTGCAATAAATTGTTTTATTGTCCTTTTCCCCCGTTAATTTCAGTCACTGGAGGTATTGTTATATATGTGGATTGAATGTTTCGTGAAGATGTTTATGCAGACAAAATAATTTTAATTAGGTACGATGTGTCATACATCATCAAACACGTGGATAGTACTTGACTTTATGTGTATGTATGATACGATTATCAGCCTAATTACTAGGCTTTTTGTCAAACCATCAAGCACAAATTACTATACCATATCATAATTATTGTTTTGTTGACGTATGTATGATGCTGCAAATGATGCATGCTAAACATTTTTATTGGCACAGCGTCACAACGAATCTCGAATTTCATATTTTATACTTTGTTTCGTTGTGATGAATTGCAGGAGAAATAAGAGAGGAGAAATAAAGGATAGTTGTTTCATTTTATAAAAATAAATAAAGGGGAAAATGGAAAAAGTATGGAATCTACATATTTTTGTTTTCCAACTTAGATGGCGATAAATTTACAATAACAGTGTTGTGTTTGATAACACTAATAAATAATAACCGATTCTCAACATGACATAATCGATATCATTGCTTTTTACACGTGAAGCACTTATTTTTATATCATAATCATTTATGAAATCAATTATTTAACTTAAAAAAACAATTTTCAAAAACATTTTGATTCGCTGTTTATTTTTCTCTCTCCTATTTTTATTTATTTATATTTCTCTTAAATTAAACACTTTTGTAACCACTTTATCTCTCATAATTTTTCATTCATTTTTTCCCTTCTTTATTTGTTTTTTTACCTGGTTTTTTACTTGTTTTTTTCTACCAAACATACTGTTAATAAGATACTGTATACTAAAAAATACTGTCAAAACTATATGAATAAAATTAAAGATTAAAAAAATCATAATCTATTTATTAAATGTTAAAATTTTAATATAGAGATGTTATATATATATATATATATATTTATATTTGAGAACTATTTAAAGAAAAGTTAACTTACAAGTACTTCTATATAGTAAATATGCATTGTTCATCTAAAAAAAAGTTAACTTATTACAAGTACTTCTATTTTATAAGAGTTTTGTGGTCAATATAATTAAAAACTAAGTTTGGCTTGCTGACTTTTTAAACTAATGATTATCAAAATAAAATATTTATAATAGTAATAAATTTGTAATTTGTAATTAGAAGAGACTTTAAAAACACTTTACACTGTATTTAATAATTTAAATCAAGGGTGAATACATTTTTATTTTTTTATTTTTTAGCTTTTAAAGAAAACAAATCTGTATTAAAGAGTATAAGAGAGGTTTTCATGGTACAATGAATTCGATAGAAAAAAGCTCTCGACCCCTACATGATAATCCCATCGTTGCAACTTCTAGTTTCCAAACATGCACGTTAATGATAGCAAGACGAAACAAACAACAGTACATTCCCTCATGATTCCTACAAAGGCCACCAGAATCCTCCCTTAAGATTCCTTTGTATTTGTTGAAATAATGCAATCAAAATGATGTAATGCATACCAAACTACAGGGAACAAGTTCAATAAAAGGGTACCCCAATTATTTAATTAACCATGCCCCATAAGAAAACAAATTTAAGAAGTACTACCATTTGAACTAAAATTACCAACAAAACTCTCATAAAATGTTTTCTGCAATTATGAGTGGAGAAAATGTTGCCTGGATTTCTGGTTTCTATTTGGTCGGATAGATATATGTATTTAATCAACTTTCTTTATCATTCCACTCTTATCTTCCTCTCCTCAAGTTAAATAAGTGTGGTGGGAAAGGGGCTAATGCCCAAAAGCAAAAACTATAAACCAAATAAATAAACAAAAATATAAAAATAAAAGTAAGATGAAGAATCGGTCACTGAAAGTGATGGATAAATAGTGAAATGCCAAACAAGACCTTAACGTACTAGGGCTCTCCATATCTCTGTAACAAGGATAGTAGGTTGGTGGGGACCCATGCACACCCTTCATGGGAGACATATGTGTCTCTACCTCTTTGGCCTCTTTCACTGTTATATGAAAAAAATTGCATATGCACAAGTATTATGTGCTTTACTTTCCGTGTTCCTTTCCCAATTCTAATTTCCAAAAGCAAAACTATAAACTTCCTTGTGCCCACACTCTCCTTTTCAGCGCTTGCCCCTCGCTTTTGGTTGAGTTTTCTTAACAAGGTTATTTATATTAATTCATTACACATAATGTCAAAAATCAACGGAGAAATCCCTTCTTTTCTTTCACATATGTTGGTTGAATAATCAATTAAACAACCAATTGAATATTTAACTGGCGTGAAAATTTGTCGTCAACAACGAGTACAACGCGACTCTCAAATTTGTTTAATTTTGAAATAAAACAATAAAGAAAAACAAGTAAAAAACTCTATGTGGTATTGCGGTATATATGTACTTCTATAGAGTTGATTTCCTTCTTTGGCTTTCCCAAATATAATCATGTGTTTAATCATTTTATCAAATAGGAACTTTTTCGTAAACTGAGTATTATAGGATAATGATCACGTAATAATAGAATTTGCTCGAACATTTTTACAACAAAACAATATAATGGAATATTGATTCTCCACCTTTCTTTTTTCACATGATGAAAAGAAACAAAAAGAACAAGGGGGTGATATGAATTTGAGTTTGGAAGAATATATTTTTTTCGAATCTTAAACATAAAGCAAATTACCATTCCTTTCCTGGGAATACTCCTTTGTTTCTAATCAAACCCATTGTTTTCACACCATCTGTAGAGTGTCCAATGCGTTCAGAAGTTTCCTTTCATTTTATAATATTTTATCTAAAAACTAAAGGAAACACGATAATTTTTTTCTTAAAAAAGAAAAAAAGCACCTGGAGTTGAATCCTAGAATTATTTCTGATTTCGTTCATAAATAGGTATAGTATTTGTTCATATAACACTCCAGTTTTTTTTATTAGCTAATTAAGAGAAATCAAAAGAGTATAATATGTACAAATACTATACCAATAATATGGCATATCTTCTTGACTCTCGGGACGAATAAAAATAAAATAAAAAGGAGGGTTTTGAAACCTTGTGTTTGCATGGGAAAAAGGTGAAGCATTCAAGGAACATATTCGATATTTTTTCTTTTCTTAGGGTTCTCCAAGTCAAAGAAAGATTTCTTGCGCAACCAACTAAACAAGAAAAAGCCGCCACACTTCTCCTTTTACCACACTCTGCGCCTTCTTTCCATCTCGTGCTAATGGCTTTACCTTTCCAGATTCTTTATATAATATTTCATTTTCAATTACATGATGGTCCCTTCATAAAATTGTTATTTATATTTTGAATTAATATGACTTCATTATTCTGTTATAATTTTCTTAAACTGTCAAAATATATTTTTGATATGATGATTTCAATAAATATAGCTATACATGCAAGCTATGACATTCATGTATTTCAAAAACGTATGTCGCTCTATTAAATTTGTTTGTTATTCATGTATTTGAACTTTAAGCCCGCGCGGATACATGCATATCAAAAACAAAAAAATAAATAAATTTTGCCTATAATTTTTGTTATTTCCAAAAAGGGTATTGCAATCTAATGGTGGGGGAGAAACGTGATGAGTGGTTATGTATACAAAATTCAACTTTGCCAATTCTTAGGATTAAACTGTGAAAAAGAAGTTAATTAGTTTAAACGAGCTGAAATTAACCTACACAAAATCAATTAATCACAATATTAAGATTTTGTTTTGAAAGGAAAATATTAAGAAATTTTAGGCATTCAAATTATGAGAATAATTCAGTAATATTCTTTGAATCTTATTCTGAATACCTCAATTCTTTCAGAATTTAAGGTTTCCCTTTTCATTAAAACAATAATCACACACACACACATATGATTAACTTTTATTTCTATAATATCAGGTATGGTCATTTTGGTAAATTCAGTCATCCATGAGAAACACCTTTCATGTAAAACTTCCATAATAAGTTGCCTTGGTTCTTGGACAAATGTGCATCGAATTTCAATACCTCCAAACAAAATCACTTTTGTTGAAGCTTCTCATCTTCCCTTCCTATCTCTTTCTCTTTCTTTCTCTCTTTAACCCAATTTGATTATCTCTCTCTCTCTCTACTATTCTGCCTCTATTGTTCTTTCCTTCTCCTCTTAGCCTTGGAGCTGGTTGATGGATATTGAACCCTTGTGGACTATTGGGGGGTGGTCTTTTCTTTCAAATTATTGCATGGCAGAACCTAAAGCATCATCACCAATCTCAGAACCCTTCTCAAAATCACCCTCTTTTCTTCACTTCCTCTCACTTTTCTTCATCCTCCTCCTTCTCATCAACCTATCCCACCAACCACACCCTTCTACCATGGCCTCTTCAGAAAAAAACACCAAATCATCAGAATCAGCCATGTCCACCACAAGCATGCACCCTCAGAACACCCAAAAATCCCATACTCCATCTTCTACTAAGGATGCTGGAAGAGAATTTGGTGCTGATGCTCATGAAGTTCCAAGTGGTCCAAACCCTATATCAAATTAAAAGGTAAGTGAGAACTCAGAAGCATATACCATATGAACCATATAGCTAGACCTAGCTATTTGAAGATAAAAAGGAGTTGTAACGGCATAGTCTCACTATTGTAATGGTCATCTTCAATGTTCTTATTTTAGTTTATCACCATAAATATATTATTGCCTGTCCTTAGTGAGAACTTTGTGTTAGTAATGTTATTGTCATCATCGTTAGCAAAATTAAATTTCTCTCCCTTTTTGGCTGGAAATGTATAGCAAGAGATACTCTATTTTCTATATGTATGTATGTACCTACCTATTTCTTTCTTATATAGATGATGACAAAATGGTGTTGGTGATGGTATAAGCATTTAAACCCATCAGCTTTTGTGTGTGATATGTTTTGGGCTTTTTACCATATTTGTATCACAAATTAAGAACAAAGAGTTTAAATTTATGTGATTGAGTTGTGTGGCATATATCTATATTTTTTATCTTTCACTTTTGCTTTAAATCCTGCCCTTTTCTTTTCCTTAACACTTGGATTGATTATGGGTGATTTTTCTCTTTAACCTAATCTTCATCTTCTTCCTTCCTTATTTATTAATCTTAATTCTTATTTAATAATAAAGGTGGGATTTACTGAATAAAAGGGTGGTACTTCATCTCTGAACAAGAAGTCAACAATTATTGTGCCATTTGGTTGTAGTGCTTGTTAGTGATTTAGAAGATGTTAAGGGGAAAAATTCATTTTTTTATTAAGCAAAAACGTGTTTTAATTTTACCAATAAACTCATATTAGAAATCAGTTGAAAAACACTACTAGATCGAGTTGAAGAAGAATCCGAAAGAACAAACAAGAAGGAGCAGTAGTGTGTAAGGTATGCATGGCTCTTTCACTGGATTCTATTGGGTTTCAAAAACTGAGGAGAAAGGGGAAAATACAGATCAGAACGGAATCTGAGGCACACAGTGAACAGTAGTGTCAGATCTATGACACTACAATAGTGAGAGAACTTGGTGCCTTTTGGTTTTGCCTGAGCAAAATTATTTTTTTCTGCCTTTGGACATTTTGCTTTTGTCTTCTCAAACACATTTATCAAGAAAGCTGGTACCAGCCAAAGGTCATGAGTGAGCCCATGATTTGATAATTATAACAGTATCATTTCCTAGTGCTGAATCAGCTTCTATTCCAATCATTATTAACTTTACCATATAACCCTCCCTCTCTCTCCACTCTCTTGCTCTCTACTTTTTTTCTTTTCAAAATTACGATTTGATTCCCCAATTTCTTTAAATTGCAACTAGACCGCCATTTGACTAATATGTGCAGTCATATCATCCTTAGGCTGTGTTTGGAAGGGAAAGAAGAAATAAAGAGAGAGGAAGTAGCTAAGTGAAAATAGAAAAGAAATAAAATTTATTTGATTGAAGAGAAATACAGTAGAATAGAAGAAAAATATTTAAAATAAAGTGATTAGATATGTAAAAAAAGTAAAAAAAACTTTTATTATTATTATTATTTTTATTGTTATGTGTATTGCATGAGAGAACATTGAAGAGAGAAAGAACAATTTTGTGTGGGTGCAGACTCGACAGCAACTTGAGCAGAGGAGAGAGGCTTCTTAGAGTATCTTTAGTGTAAGATCTTAAGTAAAAATCTTGAACTTAAGATATGATTTTCACTAGATCTCTCAATAAAGGAATTGAAGAGATTCCAAATATGGAGGATAAATTTTTGTAAAAAAATCTCTTAAGATTTGCATATTGTTCAAAAAAGAATAACTTTTCTTTCTCCTTAAGATCTCAAAATGAAATTTACCATTAAAGAACAAAATGAAAGAAATTTTGAGAGATCTTTAATCCTAATTGACACTATGAGGTCTATCAAAAAGTAATCTAAAATCCAAATTTGAGATCTATCACTAAAGATGATCATCCCATTCTAGTCAGGAAATGTGTTTTAGTGAGATCCACTTTTATTTTTATTTTTATAAAATTCCCTAATATTTCTTGCGCATCTACATGTGGAAATGACTCAAATTTAGTAACTTTCGTGCTACTCTCTTTTCTTCTTTGGGAGTGTAGTAATCCTTGGAAGTCAAGGAGTTGTATGAACACACATGGCATGACATACCTATCTAATTATATTACGAGTAAAATGTATTTTAAATCCTTAAAATGTTTTGAAATTTAGATTTAGTCTTGTTATAAAACAAATAATATGTTTTTAATTTTTACATTTGAACCGAAATACATATTTTAATCTATGATGTGATGAGATAATAAAGGCACGATTTTGGTTAAGCTGATGAAAAGGGGAACAAAAATAGAAGAATGAAAACTTCTTAATTTTGTTTCATTTCATCATTTGGTTCGTGTAACAGCAAGAGAAGAAAGAAAAAAATTGATGCGATCCACTACAAACTTTATCCATTCAAATTGGAAAGAAAGAAGTGAAAATAAATTTTTATTATAAAGAAGTTATTTTTGACATTGTCTTTTTTTTTTTTTTTATCACGATTCTCTTTTTCTCAGTGTATTTATGTCATTTTAAGTATTTTTGACACATCTTAAACTTTCTTTCTTTTCATTTGTCTTTTCTTCTTCTAAATTACTAAAATACAACTATTATTATTATTATTATTATATACCATACAGTAGTTGATTTCTTTTCTATTTTAAAGGGGATAAAAAAGTTGGGTTGGTGTTCATTCAAAATTGCCTTTTTGTAAAGCTGTATCTTTTGACTTGTGTCGTTTTCTAATACATAATCCCTGCCGTGGGGTTTATTGAATTTTTTGTGGCATAATTATTGCAAAAGCTATATAAGAAAAATCTGAAGCAGTTGTCAATGGCCAAGCAGCGATTTGACATGCTCACGGCTTACATCTTACAGCACTGGGACCCATGTGGAAGCTAAGCACGATGCATTGAAGACTTCAAATTCTTAATTTAAGCAATTGTGTCTTCCACATTTTTGATAAATATGGAGATTCATTGAATTTTCAGTTTTCAAGCCGTGCTAAATCAACATTGAAAGTTAAGAAATCATACTCAGAAGAGGAACTTGGGTCCCACTAATTATTAAATAATAATCCAAGAATTTTAATTGTGTCGTCTTTAAAGTTATACTAATCATTATCTTAAATTTTGCAGTTTTTAAACTCCTGTAATAACAATTTTAACCGTTAAGTATGTACTCTCAGTGGCACTCCCAGTGGAGTACGTATACGTAAGTGCTAATAGTTGCAAACCGCTATAATAGTGGCACTTTATTGAAAAAGATGAACGTATACTTTATTTTTGAGATAAATGAACATTCTAAGTTGTAATCACTGTAACAGTTGACCTAATTAATTCTTTTGTGGTTCCAATCTGTTTGGTTTTTAGAAAATTAATGGTTCTAATCTAAAATTGCTAATAAAGGCTATACGGACTGTTTTATCTTTGAGCACCACAAAATTTCTTAAATTGAAAAGAACAGGTCTCAGAAATATGAAACATTTACCAACTCGGTCAAAACGAAATGATGATTGAATCAATATTCATTACAAAAACAAATAAATTGCCACAACCAAATTTGAAAACTCCATTCGCTCATTGCTTGAGTTTAATAAATCCAAAACCTTCACATTACTCAAGCATATTTACATTAACTTCGAACATTCCCGGTTAAAAAAAAGATTTTTTAAGATGGTTATTTTAGGCTTTTCATAACGATTTTGAACCATTTTCAATCTGTTATCGTAAAAAAATGTTAACTTTCTACATCAATTTTTAAACCGTCTTATAATTTTAATTTCTAACATGCCAGCTCAAGCGAAAGCCCATTGCACTTAACTTCAAAAGATTCTAAGCATGAGAAGAGCAATTTATTTGTGATTGGCCTTCACGTAATCTTGCACATTGTCAGCCATAGCCATCCCTTCTAGATAAAAATCCAAAGATCACCTCCCGGTCATGTGATCACACGAATGGGATGCTTAACATTAATTGTTATCAATATATTTTAAGCACATTTGAAAAGTAACAACATTCTCTTGACACTCGTTTAACACATTTTTAACTAAAATTTATTATGAATCGCATGATTTTTTATGAGTCTCATGTCGAACTTCACTCATGATTTTGTAGTTTCTAATAATTTTTTAATCAAAAGTAGAGCGTGTTAGAAAGAATGTATTACTAGCAGAAATTATTACACAATCTTAAACCATTAACTGGCCTTGTCCCAAACAATGTTTATATAACACATTCAAAAATTTTTAAGGTAAATTTATGAGAGAATTAATAACACTTAATTAAATGTCATATAAAGATTAGCAAAAAAGTATAACAAGTTGTATTAAAGAGATATGAGATGTTAATCGAGAAAAATTAAATAGGTGATGCAATATTGCAATGTTTTGTTGCTCACCAAAATTTCCCATCATTCAAAATGCAAGGAGTGAATGCATAACTGTATCTCAATAACCATTCACCACCAGGCCTACAAAGAACAAAAAGGCCATTTAGAGTAAAAATGTTAATACTTAATACAATCTATTAAAAATTATTCATAGCAGACTTATATTAATATACCTAACCAAAAGACCTTAAAATTATACTATAAACTACAGAAGGTGTAGAACAGATTACCCAACAAAAGAGAAGTTTGGATGCAGATTCCCCCATAAGAATTCCGATCACATCCAGATTCATCCTGCCAATGAGGCGCAGTAATAAATATATGAAGCTCACTTTTCTAATGATGAAATGCAAATCAATCAGTCAATGGTTGCATTTTAAACCTAATTCAAACTAAAAAACAAGAGCAATGAGATAAAACAAGTCGTAGAGATTGGCAAATACTTGATTCTGGATGACCAAACACCCACATGGAATCTGTCAAAGCAAAACTGTAGAAAATCGTCAATAAGGGCCTCTTGTGAACTGCAAAAGTAACTTCTTTTAAATTCAACCTAGATCAAGATACGAAAAATAACTTCTGTTAAATTCAACCTCTTGTGAATTGAACTGCAAAACTCGAAAAGTAACTTTTGGAGGACAAGGAGGAAGTCGAGAATGTAACCAACAAGCTAAAGGATATACGCGAGATTGAGGGATTTCTTGTCTAAGAACAGAAATTTTTTATTTTTAGAGAAATCAACCAGGACGGTTTTTCGTTTTGTTTAGGAAAATCGTCCTTAACTAAGTTTAAAAGAACAGTTTTTCCAAAAACTATCATGGGACAATTTTGATAAAATCGTGATTGATTCACGTGAAAAAACTTTTCTCTAGTAATGACTCAATCTTATAAAACCTCAAGCTAATAACAACTAATTAATAAATTCTTTCACTTATAGAAGATAAACCCAGGAAATATAATATTAGTTTGATGGTAAAAAGTGAAGAGAAAGATAAATCCTGAATTTAAATCTTTCTGCTAATAAAAATTAACAAGTAATATATTTTTTTATAAAAAAGAGAAGACAAATCAATTCAATTCAAGACACAGTTTTAAAACTAAAAAATATATATGTGGAGGAAGAAAGAAGATTATTTTTCAAGAAGCATAGGATGTTTTTTTTTTTTTTTTTTGGTTTGGTGCACTTGTCTTCGTCCTCCTTCAGCACTGCAGGAGGGATGTAGGCTTCTCTGGTGGCTTTTTGAAATACTCATTTATAGCAGTTTCTAAGGGAAACGAATGACTACAAAGGCTTTATATTAAATATTTTAGCAGTTTTCCTTATAACAATCACTATTGTACATACCAAGAAAGTTCAACTGTATAACAGTGTGTGACTGTACCAAAAAAATATAACAGTCTGTGTAATATTTAAGATAAGATTAAACAGAGTTTTAATTAAAAATCAAAAAGTGGATGCATTAATAATTAACATTATTAACTTTTTAATTCACTTTTGTTTAGTAGCAATCAATTAAGTGAACAGAATTCTAATTAGTTATTATGAAAAATGAATTAAAATTACAATTTTGAGTCTTACAACCGTAGTTACTAGTCACATAATTACTTGAAAACTTATGTGCATATATCTTTAAATCTTAATCATTCAAATATAATCTAATTGTTTATATATGCAGTTCTTATTTTTCACGTTAATAAGAGTTTTTATTTGATGTGCTTCCTTTGAATCCGTATCCCTTTTAACAAAATTGTAATATGGAATCATAATTTATTATGTAAGCATTTATTGGATGCCTTTTTTTCACATACTAGAAAGGATTATAATTACTTTTTATTTGTATATTTTTTTAATTATTTTTTAAATTATTCAAAAATTCGAACAAAATTAATTACTATATATCTTTTCATTATCTCCTTATCTCTTCTAATTCTTAAAACTTTATTCACTTATTATTGTATGTTCCTTTTTTAAGTCATTTTTAACTAATCGACACAAATTTAAAACATTTCTGCACATTATACATTGTTGTGTGGTAATATTGGTATAGGGCCTTGGTATTAGATATATTGGATTCGAAAATTTTGATGTTAACAATGAGCCAGATATTATATTAAAGGTTTTGGTCAAAATAAAGGATCGATCCAATTTAAGTAATCACAAGTAACAGTAAATATAAAAAGTGTGATGTAGACATGCACTAAGTGTGACACATGACTTCTTCTTTCTAAACATGAGAGGAACCTCAAGTTTCAAAAGAAGATTTAAAATGAATAACTGTTAATGGGCAGAAATGAAAGATCATAAGTTGTCATTTAAAAAGTTTGTAAGAGTAAGTTCTCTTTAATTTTTTTGACTTAGATTATTACTTGAACTCTTGAAATAAAATTGGATATGGGACAAATAAAATGGATATGATATCCACTCTAATAAAGTTCATTGTGTTGAGAAATGAGTTGTTTTATCAATTTTTTTAGGTCAGGAATGTTATTAGACATTTATCAATTTTTTTAGGTTAGGAATACACTCTAACTCACTCTCTGTTATTATTAATAATATTGAAAATTATTAGTTTTTATGTGTCTCACTTTTTATTTAAATAACTCCTTTGACGATTTTATAATTTTTTAATAGATTTTAATTAATAATAAAAAATATGTTAAAAAGAATGTAAAATCCGAGATGTGAACTTTACTACAGATTGGCTTGCAAACACTACTAGAAAAGCAGCTTTCAACATCGGTTAAATCGGCCATTTAACATCGGTTCTCGCCCGATGTTGAATCAGGCGATGTTGAAAGTTGACAATTTAACATCGGTTATGAAAACCGATGTTAAAAAATATAAAGCACATCGGTTTGCCATCAATAACCGATGTAGACTTGTCATACATGAAAACGCGTCAAAGAGTAAACGATGGTTTGACAACATCGGTTTTCTTTTGAAAACCGATGTTGTTTTCGTCGGTTTTTTTTTTATATTGTTTCTGTTTTTTTAATTAGTGCAGTTCTTCAACCTGTAAATGAAAAACCAGAGCCATACACCAACCAATTTGATAATACAATTCAAAAATTAAAAATTTGAATAACAAATAAAATTGAATAATGTCAATATGTAAATAAAAAATATTTGCTAACCTAATGTTTATACAATTGTTTAGCCCATTCAAGACATAATAAAACAGCCGAATATCCTTGACTCTTGGGTAGAATTTGAAGCGTTTTGTGTGTATCATAAACAGTCTATTAATGAGGTAACTGAATACATGAACTTTGAACTTGTTCCAACAGTTATAACTCTTGAAAATGCCTTCTGAATTCTGCCTATAAATAGATGATAAATAGCCTTCTGAATTTGCATCACTAGTCATCTCTGCCTTTGGCATCTCTCTTATCCAGATACAATGCCTAAGCCTTGTTACAAAAGGATTAGAAAATCTAGAATAAGTCTGAAGTGCCATCCTTTCAAAAGGATTTCGAGCCTGAGATCATGCTGGTGCTTCAAGAAGATTTCTTTGGCTAAAGAATCATGATAGTGAAGACAAATAAAAAGAAATTTAATATCTAAGGTCTAATAGAATTAGATGCTCCCTAAGTACACCTTAGATTTAGTTTTTGTCTGATCTACTTTCTTGTATAAATCT